>OZ010591.1:109297040-109484540 GCA_963932145.1 Acanthosepion lycidas
GAAAAGATTTTTTAAATTGTCTTAACAGTTGATGATGAAAAGAAATAAACTTCTGTTAAATCTGTGTGTTGCTAACATTACCTACCTTCATTATAATAATATTTACCGGCAAAATGACCTGGTTGTCTATTTTACTGAGACCAGTAAAAAATCATGTTTGTTTGTTTTAGGGACCAGCAAAAATAGCCTCTTCCTAAATTTTTTGTTTGTAATTTCTTATAGTTTTTCTTTTATATCTTAGGAATACATTCCAAATAAATTATTGCATTATTCAAAGAACATATGTATATAATTTTGGTAAGCACAAAAATAAAAAAAAATGTTTGCTTAATCTGTAGCTGGCAACATATCACATATTGTCCTGAATGTTTGCTTTCTTAGGCTGTTGAAGTGAAAGAAAGAGAGTTTATATTTTTATTTCTTTTTGGCAATAAAATAATTGTTCTAATGCGTCATGGGAGTATTCTATATTTTATTTTTTTATGATTTAACCTTTCCTTTCTCTATTGTTTTAACTACAATTCTTATCTTGTATTTGAAAGTAGTTTTTATTGCTTAAATTTTAGTTTTTCTTATTATTAATTATTTTGGCTCCAGACTACTACATAGTCTAGGTGTTGGAGTTATTTAGTAATTTATTTAAAGCTATCACTGCATGTCTATTCAGAAGATTAGGCCCTGTGCCACGTCTAAGCTACTTTTAGAAAATCAATGTATCTATCTCTATATATTCAGAAGAAAAAGAAAAAGTGCATATTGCAATGTCCGGCCTATTTGTAGATTAGGAATTATTTTGCTCAAACACCGGTACACCTTTTACACATTCTGTTTTCATTATAATTTCAAATACGAATCTTGAAGAAAATGACTTCTCTTCTCATCTGTGCACAGCTGCCAACAAATTGATTTAAATATTTATAAAATATCGATTGAACTGTTATTGTTAGGAACAGAATATAGATTCCATGTTCAGGTGAAAGAAAAAAAAAATGTAAGTGACCTTGCCAAATTATTTTCAAAATGTTTGTCTTTGAATGATGAAAATTAAATTAATAAAGAAGAAAGTTTGTTTTTACAGGCGACTAAGAAGCCATTTGCTTTCTCTTCTTCACAGTTGTGCTGGTAGGTTCCTGAAAAAACAGGTATTATTCTTTAAGTGGAGTGTTTTAAACGATTTCTGTATATCAAAAGTAAAACACTCTCTATTTTCTTTCTTTTTTTTTTACCTCAATTTCTTAATGTTTTTTTTTTTTTTTTGTTCAACTACCTTACTACCTATGAGCACTTTTTGGAGGTATTTTTTAATTCAGTGTTTTTTATGCGGAAATCGTTTGTAATAAAAATAAACAAAATTGTGATATTAAGCCTTTAAAGCAAAAAACTTTACCACTTGTATAATTTTATGAAATTTCGAGAAATTCATTTTTTCACCCCTCTTAAATCATTTAAATTCACTAAGGAGTTCTTCATATTAATTAGTAAGACATTTAAGTTAAATGTCTATATTAGTTATTTTATAAATAACTTATTTAATATTAAATGTCTGTATTATTATTATTATTTTTTTTTTTAATTTTAAAATTCTGAGCATATCTTCAGTAAATGGGGGTCCTGTTTTACAAAATAATGCATTTTTACAAGAATTCGTTTTTTAAAAGTTTTAATTAGAATAATTTATAAAGTTTTAAGTCTTTCAAAATTTCGTTTTAATTCGTACCAGTTGGATAATATTGTTAAAGACTATATTTACTAATCATAACTAGAAATGCTTATGACAATTTAACAACCGCCAGTATTTTAAAAAGAATTTTGAATTTTTTTGTGCGTGTGTAAACATGCCATTTTTTAAAAATATAGACGTCCATACATGACTTTATCAGAAAATAAGAGCGGTAACTATAGTAAAAATTTAAAGCTGAAGTACCTAAAATTGAATAAAACATTAAATTACAGTGAATATTTTCTTAAATTTTTAAGATTACTGGGTAGTTAAGAATTATGTGAAAAATGTGCTCACATAATTTTTACAGATATGTTCCCCATAGAAAAAAAATTACATAAACTTCTGGCTGTCAATCTGTTAACACTTAATCAAAACAGTTACCACTGTGTTAAAAATTGCATTTCTGTGATATTTCAAGTAATATTAGTTTCAAATCAGATTAATTAAACTTTAAATCAACTAATATTTTTCAAATAAAGTTTCAGAAAATATATTTTATTTTTGAAAGATTTTTAATAAAGAGAATTACATTTTGATGACAGATGGCTAAAAATGGCTAAATTAAGTGATTTTAAGCAATTAAAAAACTCCTTTTAGTCAGTCAAATTAGTTTTGAAATACAGCAAAGTATTTTGCTTATTGGAAATTTTAAATTTAATTTATTAGCTTGAAATTAAAACTAAAATAAAAGCTTCAAGAAAGATTTTTCATTTTTAAAAATTCATTTTAAACCTTATGTATTGCATTTCTTTGGAGGTACCTTTTAATGGTAGTAAAAATAGTTCAATTATGGGGACCCAATTGTTCAATGAGGCCTGAGGTAGACATGTCAAAATGTGATGAAATTGCATCACCATTTTAGTCAATTTGTCATCTTATTCCATTTTAGTCTGGTGGTGGTATCATAAAGTGATATAAGCCAAGATTTTCATTCAATATATAACAGGAGAGAGAGCTATGGTAGAAAGGTTTATTCTGCCATTTGTATTTTCCTCATTATGAGCATTATTATATCCTGTGATATGATAACATCTTAATTCACGGATGGAGTGGAATGGCTGAAAAAGAAAAGGAATGACAAACATGCTTTGTTCTCAGAAAGACTTTTATACCACTAACACATACACAAAACTATATATACATATATGCATGTATCCTATGCAGAGAATAATATATCACATATATCTACATGGCAAAGCAGAGTGAAAGGAGAAACAGAAAAGAAAGGTCTTGTATATAATATGGAGAGACTTCTGTGTCTGGAGAAGCCATGTTTAGGGCACCAGATTCAAATGGGATAGATTCATCTAGGCAAGGACATATTCCATGATGGGGAAACAGCTAGTCTTGGGTTTTCCCAAATTGAGGACTGCCAGCCGGAGTTTCTTTCTATATCTGGGAAAGATATATTCCCAAAGCCTCATCATGGGTTAAAAAAGCAATCTCTCAGTGTGGCTGCTGTAAACAAATTGAATGACTGAACACTTTCATCACTGTGTGACGTCGTCCCCTGGTCGCAGCGCCAACCGTGACGTTCTATCCTAGTCTACCACGGCACCAACTGTGACGTCCCTAAACAGCACCAATTGTGACGTCCTCGCCGAGGCGCCAGCCGTTCGCTCCTCACTGCTCCGTTCGGGTGTCGCTGCTCCAAATGTGACGTTCTAACCTTTTGGTGATTCAGGTGGGAATCTGGTTAGATTTGATATCAGCCTCGTCGTTCCCAACTCGCTTCCAACGCCTGGTTACCAAGGTAACTGCACTGATCCCCCAGTCCGCCTACCCACATTGTGACTTGATCTTAGGCAGACGAGATCAAACAGTGGTTGGGGCCGTACTGCAAACCGAGTTCAACGGGGGTGATACCACACAAATATGCATAAAAGACAATAAAATGAAAACTCAAAAGTTCAAAGTATTAAAGAAAAAGGTAACAAACTTTATGTCTAGTTGTTCGATACATAGGACTGCATCTATCTCCCGACCCGTTCTATGGATTGTGACACGTCGTTTTCCGCTAGGCAAGTTTTAACACTTCAAGTTGTCTGCTCTCTAAGAAATTGGTGTTTCGGTTGGTCTTTGGACGAAAGTCAAAAGAAAAAACTTATTTCGGTGATCTGGATCTAAGTCGCTCTTCAAAATAATTGTTCTTGGGTTGAAGAGGGGTCCGGAATGTGCGTGAATCTTGGTCAGCTATCTGCGAGGCTTGCTTCAACTGAAGACTGACTCTGGGAACTGCTGGAACTCAACTCAACTCTGCTCGTTGTGGCTTCGTTTGTATGGGCGCCGACCAAAACTGGGGTGAGTTTGTCGGCGCTGGGGGATTCCTCGATAATTCTAAATACATATTCACCTCTCTGGTTAGGAATTTCCACCTTTTTCCATTTTTGGAAACCTTTCCTCACTCCCACCTTCTCATCATACTTCAGAGGGGCGTGAACTGCCCTCCCCACATCTCTTACTCATCCTCCAGATGGGCTGCAACAGCCTCCTTCGTGCGTCACGTGATCACCACTCGACCAATGATGTCTTAGTCGGGCATGGACGAATCCGCGGCTTTGTTTCAGGAAGAGAAAAAAAAATATCTTGCTTAACTAAAAAAAAATTATCTCTTCTTTTTCCGTTATCATTTCTCTGGTCACGAACGGGACAATATGACAATGGCGGTCATAACTCTTGTTCTACACGTGGTTTACGTCAGGTATTTTATCGCTAATTATCAGAATGTGTGGTCTTCCTAACACGGTCTCAAAAAGAAACATCTCCAAAGTTCCAGTCAGTCTGTCGCCTCAAAGAAAGAAAAAAAAACATTTCTAGGTTCCCATTCATTTTCCTTCGGTACATATTTCTGATAACATAATTTTATTATCGCAGGCCAAGGATGTTCCGTCGAAGGAAAATCGGTCAACAGACACTAGTAGGTGGTCCTTAATTTTTCATATCTGTCCAAAGTCCCTTTAGTTGCCTGTTTTTTGTCACTTATCAAAATAACATTTTCATTTGAATTTTTTTTCTTTGGCCAGCCGGTCTGTAGTTGATAATAAGATGTCTTCCCGTACCAATAGTTTGTTTTCATATCCTTAGATAACACAGCCGATGCCGAAACATATCTGACTCTTTCTTTCTTTCCCTCTCTTTCCACTCAGAATTTCCCTGTCATTGTAATGACACTCTTTCGCCATTTGTTACTTATCAAAATATCCTTTTATCCATTGTCTCTTAGCCGTGTGTGTGTTCTTGCTTATCACTCACGATTCGGTCCTTAGCCTCTCCTTTTCTTCTTTTCTTTCTTTTCCTTTTCTGCCTCGTTAAATGGTGCCACAACTGTATGAAGTGATGTCACTAATTCAACTATTTCAACCAAAGGGAGATAATCACCTTTTGTATCCTTACATATATAAAAGAATTCCGTTGCCTCACTGGAAGGAAAGTGTTTTCCAGATGTTATTATCTGATTCATTTCTAATGTATGACATTTCAAATCTAGATAACAGCTCAGAATATGAGGTTACTTAAAAAAATTATAGGTGTTAACTAGGATTCAGCATTTAATGCTGATTATTTTCTAAACAAGAATGCATTCTCCTTGGAACATTGGTGTGACACAATCTTCCTATACTGAATTTTTTGCATTTGATTTTGTTTCTGTGTCGTGGCACATAGTAGAGATAGTTGTATATTTTGTACTGATGCAAAAAGTTGGTGTCAGTTCAGGATTTCAAATTCAAAGCAAATATTTCTTCCTTATGTAGACTACAATACAATCATTCTAATTCTTTATTTCTCTTTGTCTCATACAATGAAGCAAAATGCTGAAATATTTGTGTGTAAAAATGCCACAAAACTCACAGTGATCAATAAAGATTAGTTGATTAACCATTGTTCCATGGCGAGTCACCATAGTTACAAAGTTAAACAGTCTGACGCAAAGCCCCAGTTGTGATTCACTGTAATGAAGATTGAACTCACTACAGTAGTAATGGTTGTCAAGATTAGCTCACCAAACACTGCTCCACAATATTGCACAGATACAGGTTGAAAATCCTTTATCTGAAATTTTTAGGACTGAATGTTGTTTGGTTTTCAGATTTTTGAATTTGTATATATTATCTAAAAATGGTGCAGTTTAGGAATGGAAGCCAAGCATAAACATGAGATCCCTTTACATTTCATAACACAACTTATACATATCACCCTGAAGGTAGTTTTATAGACATAACATATGCTCTGAAAGTAGTGTTATGTAAAATTTAATAATTTTTTTGTGCATACAGATACAGATATTGACACTAGTTATGTAATGCTCACATTTTTAAGTGGTAAAATTAAGATTTCACATAAAGAACGTTTTGTACTTTCTGTGTGTGTACAAAAAAAAAACATGATCATGACTTACAAAAAATATATAAATGCAGGACTTTTTGACATTTTGAATAATATCTTTGCTGAGCACGAAACACCTGGGAAGTAATCCATGAACGAAGGTGTTGTTTGCTAACAAAAAACTGGTGCCAAAGTAGGCTTTGTAGTTGGGTTAGAGAACTGCCACCCGGGGAAGATGAGGTCATTTACAACAGCTGTACATCACCTTGGAACCTTTCCCAGTGCATTTTCATTTGTGGCAAGTCAAGTCAGCATCTGAAGAACTTTTTGATTTTAGAATTTCCGGTAAAGGATACTGTACTAAATTCTATTTTGAGGAAATTTGAATATAAAGTTAAGTGCCTCTGCACCAATGTGTGTGTATGGATGGGGTGAACAATGTCTGTACTCATCATACCTCTGTTTGGCCTTGTGTAAGTGGATTTTTCAGTGTGACCACATTGTTACCAAGTTTGATACAAGAAAGTTTAAAGTGAGTATAGTGGCAATACTATGGAAAATAGCCTTGTGTAAAGATTGAAAGAAAATGCACAGAGTATTAATATATACAAAACAAATTTTTATATAACAATATATATGCATATACACACATAGAAGTCTAAAGTGATATGTTGGAAGTTCAAGAGTTCAAATGTAAATATCCTGGTGCATATATGAGAGAGAGAGAGAGTCTGGGAGAAATATATATATATATATATATATATATATATATATATATATATATATATATATAAGATTTAAGAAACAACAGATATTTTTATTAGTACCCGATATTAAAATCATTAAAATAGTATTAAAAATGGAGCATTAATAATATTATATGAAAAGATTACATAACTTCTAAATATCAATTTTTATCTGGACATTGATGTTTCTTGGTAAAATTTCCAGTCTGCAGGGGTTTTGTCATTTTAAATGGTATTTACAATTTTTTTCATTTGTTCAAAAAAAATAATACCGTTTAAAACCACAATCTGGAAATTTTACCAAGAAACATTGATGTCAGGATAAAAATTGATATTTAAAAGTTAAGTAATCTTTACATATAATATTATTTTTATATATAAGTTTATGACTTTGGGTTTCTATTTTTTAAAATTGGATCTATTTATGCTTGTTTGACTATGGTGGTGGGAGGGGTAATCTACTTCTGTGTTTGTTTGGGGTGAAACTATCATGTGCATAGACACATAAATACAGGTGTACGCATTATAGTACAGACCAACATATCCATATAAGCAATTTGAGGCTAGGCACAGATATGTATCCGTGCATACTTATTCAGTTGTAATTCTATTTCAGTGTTGGGACCTTATCTTTTTATGTGTAGCAATGTTTGTTTCATCAAAGAGCGGGTAGGGGTGTTCTTGTCACTTTTCAGATCTACTGTATGGGCTGTCAGAGAAACTTACATTTCCTCACTCTCTCTCTCTCTCACACACACACACACACACACACACACACACACACTATTATTTGTCTTGACCTTTTTACCACCATTTTGGTTATGCTGGGTTCTGTTTGTTGTCATGGTGATAATGATGATGTTTGTATTTTCAACGCTAATTGCTTGTGTGTTGTTGACAGTTGTCATTATGCTGGTAGTGATAATAGCTGTGATATTAATTATTATTGATAATGTTAATAGACATTGATGTGTTAACGGTAAATTTAGCCTTAATGATGGATTTATTAAAAAAAAGTGTGGGGCAATAATGACTTGTAGCTATGATAATAATTGTGGTAACCATGATGATGATAATGATAATACAGATAATATAACAATAATGATGATAATAAAAACAATGGTGGTGTTAAAAAGCAGTACTCATGGTAGAGGAGATGGTTATGAAGTGAAAGGTAGAAGTGATGGTAGTGTAAGTAACAGTATTGATAGTTTTATCGGTCTGTGTTGATTGTTATGATGGTGGTTGTGGTGGTAGTGTTGATAACATTTTTTTGTATTAGGTTGGTGCGAAAATAATGACGTAATAATGTCGTTTTTTGACGTTAAAAAATACGTCAAAAAACGACATTATTACGTCATTATTTTTGCACCAACCTAATAGCTTCATTTCTAGTTGTGTTCAGTTATGTTGTAGGTGTTATTTGTTTAGTATGAACTGTTATAGTAGATATTTATTTATTTATATATATATATATATATATATATGTGTGTGTGTGTGTATTCAAATGTAGCAGTTACTTTGCTTAAAATGTGGGAGAAGGAAGTATGTATGTTTTAGTGTCAATGTGGACTGTGTGGACATCTAAATTCATTAGTGGTAGAAGGTAGTAGGTTTTGTGTGGGCTGTGAATGTGTTGTATTTCAGCTCTGGATATGTTTTGACCACATCAGAGAATTGATAAAATTAATCCATCCATTTTGATTTAGGTTGAATTTCTATATTGTCATACAGAGATACACTTTGAAACTGGGAAGGAGGAATTAAGAAATGCACATTATAAGAATGTGTTGGATAGGCATTGGTTGACCCAAGCCTTAAAGAGACTGTCATTGTCAGGGAAACATCCCCTTGGGAGTTCCACAGTTCTGAGGAAGAATCAACATGAGTGGAACTTGCTCCTTGTCAAAAGAACATGAAGGGAATGGGGATGATTTGCCCCCATGAACATGGCATGCTGGGGGGAGGGGGTCCTAGCTATGGACTGACCCGGTGGAAAAAAGGTGTATAACTTATCCAAACATCTGCCATAGTGATAGAGTAGTGAGAGGCTAGTAATGTTTCATCTGTGGGATAAGGGTTGCAGGGTGGAGAAGGATGTATCACCCACAAGGCTGTGTAATTACTTTTGAACTCTGTAGAGGTTGGACAATGAGGATGAGGCAGCACATACCCAGATTTGGTAGTATTATTCGTTTGTTGGTCTGATCTGACTCTTTTTAAAGATAGAGCACATGGCAGCAGGAGTCATGTACTTTCTGGAGTGTTACAAGGAACTGAACATTCTTCCAACACCTTTTGCAATGGCACAAATATACGCATTTCATTTGAAGTTGGGAGTGAGGTTTAGCTCACTCATCAGGATTAGTACAGGTTTAGGGTCTTCTTAGTGATGAAGAAATGTTACTAGTTTAGTTTTGGAGGCATTGAATGATATTAGCCAGTTCTTCCTCCGTTGAGTTGTGAGAGATCAGAGGAGAGATCAGTTGCCAGGAACTTGTCACCTGGAAGCACATACACCATAGTATCATCTGCATATGTGTTTACTAAGGATCTGAGAGTGTTCTTGGGCAGGCCATTAATATAAGGGTAGGACCGAGGAAAGAGCCTTGGGGTGGATGCTCATTAATCTCGTGTGCCTCAGATGACTGGCCATTAATGATGACCTTTATAGACCTATCTGACAGGAAAGACTTGATAACTGAGATGACTCTCAGAGATTCTGTAGCTAGCCAGTTTGTGTTGCAATCCCCAATGCCACACTTTTTAATGGTCTTAGAAATATCCAAGGTGATTGCTCTCAAGATATTTTTATTATCAAGTGCTTTACTGATTCTATGTGTGATAATTAGTCCATGTCTTTTTCAGTTAATTCCCTTTAGTAACTTAACTCTCCAGGTTTTTGTGAGTATTGAACTCAGAAATCTTTGGGTCAAGTCATTTTTGTATTACTCAACTGATGCTTTTATCCACTGGACCATGTGTCTTTGCGGAGTTAATTTTTGGCATTTATAAACCTAACATAAATAGACCTAATGTCTCGACGTCATCTTTTACCAGAGCTCATATTACAATTTGTTATTATTGTTATTGGCTTACCATATAGTGATGGAAAAGGGAGAGCACTTCCCTGTGTGGGATGAAGTTGAAATAATAGACAGAGAACATCACTGGAAAATACAAATATTAAAGAAATCAGTACAAAAAAATCTCCTAACCTGATTAAGTATAGACATGAATACGATATGGAAACCAGTAATACAAAGAACTAGAGTAAAACAAGAGAAATTGTAATATGAGCTCAGGTAAAAATATATTTACTGAGACATTAAGTTTATAAGCAATAGTTACTATTTCTTAATATAATAAAACATAATGAGCTTAATATGTATTTTAACATGAATATTAACATATATTAACATATCTACTTAATATTAACTATTAACAAATATAATAACATTTATTAATTAACAAATATTAACATATTAAAAATATTAACATATCCACTTAATATGAGCTTTTAATATGTAAATTGATTCTTAATATGAACTCTGGTAAAATATGTTACTGAGACATCTAGGTTGATAAACAATAGTTACTTTTCTTAATATAAGTCCCCAAAATTCACTCAATTTTGATAATTCTGGAAAGAATAAAAAAAGCAAATAATGGAATACAATTTTTAAAACAATGTAACAGAAAAGAATCTTTTAAAACGTATTATACCAGATAAGTGTACAAGTAAAAATCTTGAACTGATTTTGGAGAAAAAAATATGCAATTGATAATTAAAAAAATTTTTCTGTCTTCTATTAGGTGGCTAAAAGTGCCTTTTTTGAAAAACCAGTGCATATTGATAAATATTGTAAGATTACACAAATACTTGATTTTGTTGATGTTCTTAAATTTCTTTTGCAGATGAGTTTGTGTAAACTAGTGACATTTGATGCTACAAATACTCTGATCCGTGTGATCAGCAGTGTCGGTCAGCAGTATACCCATATTTCGGGTCTGTATGGTGTCAATGCAGACAGCCAAGCAATGAATGTTGCTTTCAAGAATGCCTGGCACCAGATGAATGCAGATTTTCCAAATTATGGTTCTTCACAAGGAATGACTTCACGTCAGTGGTGGAGAAGAATCGTCACTCAGAGTTTGTGTTCGGTTTGTGCAAAGCAGAAGCCGATGATGTCGACTATAGAACAAATATCTGACCATTTGTATTTACATTTCTGTACAAGCAAAGGCTGGGAAGCGATTCCTGGCACCCACGAAGCCCTCAGCCTGCTGAAAGAAAAAGGATTAAAACTTGCGGTAATATCGAACTATGATGAACGTTTATCAAAAGTCCTTTTAAACTTGGCTCTAATTCATTATTTTGATTTCATCATTGTGTCAGCCATAGAAAAAGTGGCAAAACCGGATCCCAGAATTTTTCACAGAGCACTTGAATTGGGTTCTGTTAATGCTGCTGAGACAATTCATGTTGGTGATGATGCAACTAATGATTATTTTGGTGCCAGGGAAGCAGGATTAAATTCTTTGTTACTCTGCAAAGCAAAAAATAAAATTCCATCTGGTGTTTGTTCTGATGCTGTTATTACGGACTTGAAGGAAATTGTTAATTTTGTTTAGAGGGTGAGTGAAGGAAATATTAGGCGGTATCAATAGTATTTTCTTTTTCTTTTTTTAAACAGACCTTTGTTTTCTGAAGCATATATAATGCTTTTCCTTATTTATAAGATGATCCAAACTCTTCTGAAAGATTTCAAGTGTTGTTGATTGGCTACTTCTCAGCTTTGTATTTTAAAACATCATAATTGACAATTGACAACTGATGACTGTAAGATTTTAGGTAGAACATTCCACTTAGTGAGAAGATAAGTGAGGTGAGTTTGTGTCGTTGACAAAGTAGTAGGGACAACCGAGATAGATTAGGGCCCTTGCTACAGCTACCAGTCTGGTCCAGAGAAGAGGTTAGAGCAACACATGCTGCAATCAATGTCCAAACAACCCCTGGGGGAACAAAGATATTCGTAGAAGGTAGTTGACAACCTCACCTCACCTTAATTCAAAAGCTAGTATGTAGAGTGCAAACCTTGTTGACTATCAGCACCATGTTTATGCCATGTTATATTGTTGTTTTACATTGTTGCATTTAATAAAAATGTATTTTGGCACCTGTCTTTTCATTTCCCTTTTTAGCACCTCCTATTTATTCTTGTTTGGGAGCTCCTTGATATTGGGGACCATTATAAAATAACAACACAACATGATCATCCAATTCTGGGCTTTATTTCAAGTGACCTGTTATCATTGTTAAAACAGTTTTGGAAGTATGATCTGATATTATTTTCTTTTCTTTTATGAATTACACAAGAAGCTTTGAGGTTCTGTTCAAAATAATACATTACAATCGACAGGATCTCAGTATGTGTATCTCCCATTATAATATCTGAAATAATAGTCAAATAGTCTGGATAATAGGATATGATATATATGTTTTGAACAATAAAAATATAAAAAAAATTAAATGATATTATAATAATTATATATATATAATAGTATAATAATCATATAGGGGAGTCAGAATCTTTAGATGTGAAGATGATGTGACAAAGTGGCAAATTTATTAAGGATGCATTTCGCCCAGAGCGTCTTCTCTCTTTGGCTTCCTTAGGTTAGAATGAAAGACAGACAAAACTGTATGTGAGAAAAAATGCCTTGTGATCGCTGAGGATAAGTAGTGACTATAAATCAAATTAAATTAGATTATCTTATCATTTCTAATTTACAGATTCAAGAGAGTGTCTGCCTATTTGTTTTATCTATATGTATATTAGAGCCATTATATATATATATATATATATATATATATATATATATATATATATATATATATATATATATATATGGTTAATGGTAAGAGTTGAATCAGAACAGGAAACAGTAGTATTAAATGTGCTCAATACACATGAAAAAAAAAAAAAGATAAAAAAATACCATACACAGCTTTTAACTTAAAATTTTTTTAAAAAAAGTAAAAGATAGCAGATTCAACTGATCTCCTATTTTTTAAAATTTTATATATATATATATATATATATATATATATATATATAATCCCTCCCCATAAAAATGTACCTTGATGAGGATAAATGAGAATGGATATCCAAATATACAGAAAATCAATCACGTTTGTAGATTTTTCAGTTTTAATCTGATTATGATAATTTAAAGAGATAATCCTTGATGAGTTAATTTTATTTTTATTTTTTATTTTATGAAACATTTTGATAAAAACCAGACACATAACTTTTGGAAATTATATTTTGATGTATGAAAAGTAATATTTTTTTTGCAGACCATTGTACCAAAGCTCATTTTGTGTACACATCTAAAGATTGTAGGATGTATAATAGTATTTGAAACAAAAGTGAAGATGATGGGAGAGTTTAACAATGTGTTTTGCTGGGAGCATCTGCCCTCTTTGGCTTCCACATGTTAGAATGCAAGAACGACAAAATTTATATATATCACCTTCTTTCTTTGGGTGCCCTCCGTGATGCAAGCTTGTGGAATCCTGTCTCCTTTCAATTCATGATTAACTTGACAAAAGAATTCCTACAGTATCTGCTATTACTTTCTGTGATAGGCTGGTCACCAAAACAAGGCTTTAAGACCCACTTTGTCTTGCTTTAAGCAATAGTTTGATAGTGGGAAATAGATGGATTCATAGCTTTTTCTCACAGGTATTTGCATGTAAGTGGATGTGACAAACTTGAATAGAATTTGAACTTGGCTCTCTAATTTTTCATTCTGACCTGTTATCCATCCCACCACCCAGACACATCTAAACTTTGTATTTCTAGGTGGTCACTCATCTAGATACTGATTAGGCTTAGTGTTTCAATGTGATATAGCCATGAAACAATGCTGTAAATAGATAAATAAAAATGTGATTTTTTGTGTATTAAAAATCTCTTTTAAAAGAACCAAAATAGACCATATTTAAATAATTTGAGTAGACACTCCATTTATTTATTAAACAGTATATTTATTTTTGTCTACTGGCCTGAATATTTGAAAAAATTTATTAAAGAAAAGATGTGCCCTCTGAAGAGCAGACATTGAAGTCAACACTTTGTGATAATCTGTTCTGTACTTGAATGCAATATTCAGGTCATTTATGTTGTGTGGTAGCTTAACTATTTATATATGTTGATCAATGGAACAATATGGGTAGCAACGTCAGGTATTTCCACTTTGTGTTATCCTAACAAGTTTTTTGTTAGGATAACACAAAGTGGAAAGTTTATGAAAACAAACTGAAAATACATTTACTTCAGTTAATATTTTAAAATTTTTTAAAATTTTGTAAATTTTTGTTGAAAAAACAATAAGAAACTTATTTCCTATTTGAATCTCTGGGATAAAGAATTATCATTATTTACATTCTGACTAATATCCTTATCTTTGTTATTATCACAATGTTTTGGGTGTTGTGTCAATTGGTCATCTTCAAGTGTCTGTTGACCCTGGCAACCTTCACCGTACTCAGGTAAATTGTTGTTTTGCTGTCCATATCTACGGCGACTTTGTCTTGTTCTTTGTACTAATCACTGATTGCTCACCCTGTTTCCATTGAGTCAATCTGCACTACCTGGTTCGTGGATTGAACTCACACTTACTATAGCACCAAATTCACAAACCAACACTTTAATCCACTTTGCTATTGTTCAGCACCTTTGGAAAGTAACTGAAAATCATGCCATGGTTTGACCCAAGACTTGTGAGTGAAATTGGGCAAATGGAACTATTGTGTACCATTGATGGTTGTGCTAGCCATGAAACAGAAGTTATTGTAGCCGAGTATCGAGCATACTGGCCTTATTAATAAAACCAGAATCCATGCTTTCTTTTAAAAACCTAAATACTAAATATTGATTGTACATGTATTTTTATTGTTTTTTTGCCGTTTACATTGTTTTTCTCAATTTTGTCCCTTATTTTTGGACATTCCAAATTTGAAAATAAATAAATAATTTTTATAATTCTTTTTCTATCCTTTGCAAATGATTCAAATTTTAGTATGTTATTATGGATGATAACGACTACCAGTTGTCAAAATTTCAGCTTTTCACAGTTGTTATGGATAGAAAAAGAATTATAACAATTATTTATTTATTTTCAAAATAGGATCGTCCAAAAGTAAGGGACAAAATTGAGAAAAACAATGTAAACAGTATGCTATATTCAAATTTTTTGATTTTCTCTAAAGAATAAGTCTTACTTAGTCATTTGTAAACGTTGCATCAGCCGGCACCATGGCGAAACGCCAAAAACTTGATTACTCTGTGAGACAAGCTATTGTGAAGCTACACAAGGAAAAGCACACCATTAGAGAGATTTCAGAGAAAGTGAAACCTTCCAAGAGTGTTGTAGGCAGGGTTGTTAAATCCTACAATGATACTGGCAAAATAGTTAGTGCTTTTAAAACAGGCAGACCCCACAAAACTTCGGCAAGAGAAGTCGAATAATGCAGCGTATGTCTTTAAAGGACCGTTTTAAGTCTTGCACAGAAATTAAAAGGGTTATGAATAGTACCTCATGTGTTAATGTGTCAAGACAGACTGTTTCTAGATGACAGCAAGAAATAGGGCTGTTTAATGGAACCCCAGGGAAGAAACCACTTGTTAGTTCGAAGAATAATAAGAAGAGATTAGAGTTTGCAAACAGGTATGTAATTTGGACATATGAAAATTGGGCAAAAGTATTTTTCAGTGATGAAAGCAAGTTTAATTAATTTGGAAATGATGGAAAAAACAATGTAAAGAGACGTATTGGTGAAAGATTAAGTGCAAAGTGTACTAAGAAAACTGTCAAGTTTGGGGGCGGAAGCGTCATGGTATTTGGAATGTTTTCTAGCCAAGGTACAACGCCTCTTGTCCGGTTACAAACTCGTTTAAATGCGCAGATCTATAAAAACATTGTTCAAGATCGTGTTGTGCCAATCATACAGAATTCAGGTTTCGATAGGGCTACCTTTATGCAAGATAATGCCCCATGTCACAGGCAAAGGTGGTAATGAGTTACCTTAGCGAGCAAGATTTGGAAATTATGGATTGGCCACCGCAAAGTCCTGACTTAAATCCAATAGAAAATCTTTGGAAGACCTTAGGAGTGAAAGTTATGGAAAGAAATCCCACTAACACGGAGGATTTGTGGGTGCAGCTGTCATTGAGAGCAAGGGCTCATTTACTAAATATTGATTGTACATGTATTTTTATTGTTTTTTTGCCGTTTACATTGTTTTTCTCAATTTTGTCCCTTACTTTTGGACATTCCAAATTTGAAAATAAATAAATAATTTTTATAATTCTTTTTCTATCCTTTGCAAATGATTCAAATTTTAGTATGTTATTATGGATGATAATGACTACCAGTTGTCAAAATTTCAGCTTTTCACAGTTGTTATTTCTAACAAATAGGTTTTAAAATTTTGTCCCCTAGTTTTGGACGCTACTGTAGTTGCAGTATAAACCAAAGGTATACTCTGTGGGTGTTGAACAAATGCCTAAGGAGACATCTGTAACAGGGATTGACTAACCATCGTAGTAGACAGGTATACTCGGTTATGAGCAGCCAGTCATATATGTATTTACAGTTATTTATATATATATGTATATATATAATTTCATCTTTAAGCAAGGTAATAAAGCCACTAAGATACAAGAGGTTACTGAGTATGAGAGAATATGATAATAAAAATCACTGTTAAGGAGAGAGAACAATAAAAGAACAGGAAATAAAAAGACAGAAGATAACAATTGATATTGCATTTAAATTTTTGAAGATCAAAGTTGACTGGAAAGCAAGAAGCTAGAAGAAAGTTCCACAAACAAAAAGTGCAAGAGGAGAAACTGTAAGCATTGAACATTATAGTTACACATAGCCATTTCAAGTGTAATATGATGAGACCTACTTACCAATATGATACTGTGCTTAAATTCATAAGATCTAGGTACTTGGAAGAAAGTGATATTTATTCTGTTTAATACAGAAATGTGGCACAAGGCTGCAATGGGGAAAGGACGGTCTTCTTCTCTTAATTATAACTTAGCTATCCACAAACACTGACCCAATCGTATGAACAATATTCCTTACGCCAAAACAACACATTCATACATACCTTTCTTACTACAACCACCATAATACCTCTTTGTCTCTATGAAAATACTAACTAGTCACCATATTTACAATTCATTGTCTGTGGGGGGAGGGGAATAAAAACAATGATTCTAAAAACTGTCCCCAATGAGTATTTACAATATGAATAAAAAAAACTATTTACAAGAAACTAAAGAAAATAAGATTAGTAATAAAAGCCCCCACAATCACTATAATGTGGCAGAAACATCAGTTCATTGACCTAAATCAATGGGGGACTATAATAGTATAAAACATTTATTCATCCCAAACACTCACACTGACATGCCATCCTTCAGACACAACAAATACGAAAAACCACTCACGCGAAACAAAAGGCGCCCCGCATCCACCAGCGAACTGACATCACTGACCACCTAACGAAGGAGGGGATGGGGAATTAAACTTAAAGAAAAATAGGGACAGAAGTAAAAGGGGCCAATGAGCATACATGCCCTAGCTAAGTTAACTGAAAAAGGAAACATCAAATTAAACCTAAGCTAGCCTAGTTTCGGGATAGGTTACACAAGTTCAACTCAGGTAAAGCAATATCCTGATGCCTAACCAGCATCAATGTGCCACTCAAGGTTAGCCCCTTTCACACAACACAAACGCGCAAGATTCACCCACCTTTTGCAGAATTCTGAAGAAGTGAGCCTCCGCCTTTCCGCCCTAATCTTGACTTTAAGCTGATGCTTAAAGTACAAGATCAGTTGGGAAGAGGTGAACTTCTCGCCTCCATAGAATCCCTTCTGGCGTGTCGTCCAAATCACGACTCTCATAATGCCTAGCAAGCAGTGGAACACATACTGTTCATCTTTCGTCAGCGGCGGTGCCACATTGCTACAAACGGAAAAGGCCTCAAGGAAAAAGAACCTTCCCTGCAGCATGCGGACCATGAGGCCTTCAACAAACTTGCACAACGGCACTACCTGGCTGCAATGAAAGAAGGCGTGACCCAACGTCTCGACCTCCCAACCACAGCGTCGGCAGTTTGGAGATTTCTCCAAGCCAGCTGAGCAGAGTCTCTTGGCGAACCAGATGGCCCAACGAATCACCAGCCAGGTGAGTGAGGCCTCATCGTTATTGAGGCATTTCAACCTGGGCGCCCAAAAACCGAGATCGTCAATCAGCTCATCATGCACGCCCCCCCCCCCCTGACAAAAAGAGGTGCTTCAGAGCAATACGACATTCACGATAGAAGGAGCATTCGGCTCGGCGTAAATAGTGGGCCGCCTCCTCGCACGTGTGCACACTTCTCAGGGATGGGAAGTTCTTATGGCCGTCTTCCTTCCAGAAGGCGCCCCCCCCACCTCATCCGGTTCGCGACACATTCGATCCAGAAAGCCGATGCGAAGCATATATTGACGAATCTCAATGTTTGGCATGCCCAGACTACCTTCAGATGGATGAAGGCAACAGATCTCCCGAGTGACTTTGGCAGCCTTGCCTCCCCACAAAAAGGAGAACAAGAGCTTCACTAACGCCAGTAAAGTGTCATACAGAAGTGGAAGCACAGAGAGTCGGTAAAGGAGAATCGGGTAGATATGTGAAGCACATACTTCTGCCCTCTCCTTTAAGGAAAGATTCCTCCGAGACCACAAATTAATTGCGGTCTCGGCCTTCCCTCGCACCTCCAACCAATTCATTTCCAACTGGAGATCAGGACCGAACCAGATGCAGAGAATCTTGACCGGCCCATCCGTCCAGTGGAAAGGTCCGGGAAGAGAAATTCCCTTCCACGCACCCAACCGCAAGCCAACAGACTTATCACGGTTGATCTTGGCTCCTGTCACCATCTCATAACAGCTGATTTCTTTGCTGACTTCGTCAATCTCGGCTCTGCTTGACACAAGAGCCGAAACGTCGTCAGCATAGGCAGAATACCTGGGCGAGTTGGTAGCATCGGGCAGGACAATTCCACGTAGGACCGGATTCGCCTTTAACTTGAGAAGGAAAGGTTCCAACACAAGAACGTAAAGCAAAGGCGAAAGCGAACAACCTTGACGAATGGAGCGAGACAATACGAAAGGCTCCGGTCGTACCCTATTCACCTCCACCAGCGCACCGGGAGTCGCATACAGAAGTCGGATCCAGGTGCGAAAGTACGGCCGGAAACCGGCCGCCGAAAGAACAACCTCCAGGAACCGATGGTCAACCCTATTGAAGGCCTTGGACTGATCTAAATTGACCAGCGCGGCTTCACTGTCGACTTGCTCGATGATAAGGCGTACCATATGAAGGTTGTCCTGAATAGTCCTATCCTTCACAGCACAAGTCTGTTCCGAGCCAATCAGACTAGACAGGACAACCTGCAAACGGTTAGCCAAGATCTTAGCCAAAATCTTTAACTCTGTGTTTAACATAGTTAAAGGGCGAAAGTTACCTAACCCATCCCCACCGTTTTTATCCTTGCGTAACAACTTGATCACGTCCCTGGGGAAGCGTTGGGGTATAGACCCCTGCTTCATCCAGTTGCCGAAAATCAGTGACAACAGGGGAACAAAAAACGGGCGACTGCCTCAAATACACTTCGTACGGAAAACCATCTAGTCTCGGAGATTTGTCCAGGCCAACCTGTTTCAGCGCTTCCCAGATTTCCGACTCTGTAATGGGACCCTCGCACCTAGCCGCTTCAGCTGCCTCAAGACAGGGAAAGTCAGCTAAATAGGCGTCGAACTGAGCAGGACTCAGACCGGGCTCCCTGGTGAAAAGCTCCTGAAAGTAGTCACGAAAAGCCTCACATATGCCCTCGCTTGTTGTCACGGTCCGCTTATCTTGCAATGTGACGCATGCGATATGTCGCTGTGATGCATTCCGAGCTTCCTCTGATCGCTACTTGGAAGAAAGCCCATCAGAACAATTACCATGAAAGTCTTTATAGAATAGGCACAGAGAAGCTACATTATGGCAGTGAGAAAATGAATAAAGCTGAGATGCCAGTTTTTTAAAGCTTTATATATAAAGAAACGGTATTGAGGAAATTGTAAGACAAAATGGAAAAGTTTACTTGTGCTTGTGACGTGTTTCATCTGTTAGGACTTAATCAGATGAAACGTATCACAAGTAAACATTTTCCATCTTGCATTTTCCTCAATACCGTTTCCTTATATATATATATATATATATATATATAAAGCATTTCACCCTTAAGCAAGGTAATAAAGCCACTAAAAGGCAAAGGGTTACTGAGTATGAGAATAACAATATTAAAGAGAGAGAGAGAGAGAGAGAGAGAGAGAAAAGAACAGTAATTAAGAAGATAATGACTGATATGCTTTCAGTATTAAAAAACAACCAGATAATCAGAAAAATGTTTTAAACTAATTTGTAAAACTTAGAAAAATCCAAGTGTAAATTAAAAATAATGTCAGTTATGTGTGATACATGCTTAGGCGATCATGTATCTTTCAATACATAACTGACGAGTCAATTTTTCCCGCATTAGGTTGCTATTTCTTTCTGCAGTAGACCGGTTGCTACCCAAGGCTATAGAACCGGTCTGTCCTGCTATTTTACCCATACCTGGAGTGGGGAAGAAGAGGATTCATACATTTTCCAAGGGTATTAACGCGTAAGTGAATGTAATGGATTCAGACTGGAATTTGAACTAGGCTCTCCAAAACCTCAATCCGAGCCGCTATCCATTACTCCACCGTAAATATTTATTTTTAGTTAAAAATTCCATATTATAATAAAAATGAAATTATCGAGCAATTCTGTAGTGAACTAAGGGAGAAAACTTCAATCGTTTAATCGACAATTGTCTCCCTTATATATATATATATATATTTTTTTTTTTACAATGATGTTCACTCTGTACAAGGCACAATATGCACTCGAGGTAGAGAGTTACAGAGCAAGGGCAAAGTTTATGGGGATATGTGGGGAAGATAACGGTAAACCCTAGACTTGAGAAGGTTAAGAGTGTAGTGATCTGGGAAGCATCCTACCCTATCCACTTTATTTTTAAAAGAAAATGAAAAATTTAGTCAGGGATGCTTTTGTATTTTTGTAGAGAAACTGGAAAAATATTAAATTATCTATTAAATATGGTTGCTTTTGCAAACTTGTCAATCGGTAATTAAATGGCAAAATGGAAAAAATCCTTTATGGCATGTTTCAGTCTTCAAAAGACTTCTTCAGACTAAATTAAGTTAAGCATACCTGCATCTTAAGAATTTTTGTTGACGTATAACTATAATTAACATTTGTTTGTTTCTCGCCACCTACATATATGATTCCATCAATAGAAAGAATTATTTAGCCTGAAGAAGTCCTTTTAAAGGACGAAACATGTCACCAAGGAAGTTTTTCCATTTTGGCATTTAGTTACTTACTATAAAATTTTTTCAATAAAGATTACTACTTAACTTTTAGAATTACAATTTCTACAATCATTTTTATTTATAAATCTCTATGATAAAAGAAAAGCTGATTCATTGCCCTCCACACAGTCTGCACATAACTTTGTGTTATGTGCATATGTAAGGTGCATATGCATGTGTCTATATTGTTCATAAGTGACTTGTATGTGCTCATGCCTTTTAATGGACATGCGGTTCGATTGAGTTTGTAATATGACATTGGAATGAGGCATTCTCCATTCTTTCGGTCTGAACAACTCATACCCTAGACTGAGCAACAAAATCAGAGAGACAAGGGAAAAGATTTTTTGAAAAAAAAAAAAAAAGAAATCATGTAATTATAAGATTTTATTGAACTTTTAAAAAATTATTCCATAATAAATAGAATTATTTTTAAAGTCATTTTTTTTTTTTTTTTACACCTGACATTGAATTAAAATACGTGTATGCCTTCAAATGTACTTACACTCATGAAATTGATATCTATGTTGCAAGAGATAATCTTCCAATCTGGCAACAAATTCTGGATAACAAGAAAAGATAATAAGGCCAACCATACTCTTTGAAGTTGTTTTTATGATTCTTTCAGTATTTGAACTGAATATATTTTCTAATAAATGTAGTGATCCAGGATTATGAATGATGAGGATTTTTCTAGGAAGAAATACATTACTTTTACTTGTAAGATTGTGCTGCTTCATTCTTTCTCAATAATCAATTGGCCTTGTGTCTGACTAAGGTAAACTCAGAAAAGCTAGAATTTTCCCCAAGTTATGAAGGATGGTTTCTCTCTCAGTGAAGTCCTTTCATATGAATATCTATTGGGTCTCAAGTTTATTCCACACATTTAATAGAACTCTGTAGAAAATCCACATGGGAACAAACCTTCAAGAAACACCAGCCAACACCAGTACCTGGAACAAAATGTACCAATAGTGAGAAATTCCAAGAACCACCGTCTCCCCATCGACTCTTGCAAGGTTTTTTTATTATATCAGGTTGTTGCCAAAGAACCAGTCAATCAGCACACAGGTCCTATCTTCAAAACAGGCCTCTTTAACATCTTTCCTTTTTCTTCTTACATGAACGCTGTGCACCTACTATCAGTTTGAGGTACATCTTTTTTTTTTTTTTGATCTGCTGCAAAATATGCACTCCACTCGGAGTCTTTTTGATCCTCTGCAGTAATTCTTCCTTACAAACTCATATATAAAACCCATTTCTAAAGATGCTGGTAAAATGTTTGGCTCATTCTATTGCTCCTGGAAGTATCTGACTTTTGCTAGATCAGACCAAAAATAAAGTATTGCAACCAGGGCTGTTACTAAGGTCTGGCAACCACCATCTGAAACTTTGATATGGGGGCCTCCATCTCTACTACATGTCAATTTCAAAATTTCTCAACCTGGGAGCCACAAAGCCTCAAAGGAAAATTGGGTGGGGGGAAGGGACAGCACTTTTTTTAAATAACCAAAAATCAGGGGATTATCAAATTTAAATGAAAATTTCAATACATATTCATTAATTATTTACTTTTATAATGAATAGGAATTTTTATTTTTAAAAAAATCTGGGAAAATGTTATTTTTTTTTGTAATAACCACCAATATTTTCATGACTAAATGTTTAAGTTGCAAAGTTTTACATTTCCATAAAGATTAATCAACATATCTCTGCTGAAAAAAAAAAAGAAAAGTTTTACAAAGATTCCAACACAACATATAAAAAAAACAAAACAAAATGCAATGATTTGACTTCATGTGATTCCCAAAGTAAAGAACAAGAGAACAAACAGGATTGTTTTAAAAATTTGTTTTAAAAACAATATTTCAGGTTTCAGGAAATTTTTCATGTTTTGAAATCTTTAAATATTTTTATTTTTTAAGTGATCATTTTCTCAGATTTATCTTTTTAGAAATGTAAAAAGTATGGACTAGAAATTTTATTTTAATTACTAGCAGTTGTGGGTTTTTGCTATTTCCATGGAAAATAGGAAAATATTTATATGAACTGCATTCTTTAGTAGCAACCAGTTCAGACCTTTACATTTAGGAAATGTGGTACAACTTCCACAGAGTTGAATCATTCTCATTTCCCTCATATTACAAGAAGAAAGTTCCATTCAGACATCTTTATCCCAAGAATTGTATCTTTGTAGAACAGAGTCCCACATGGATGCTTCTCTAAACACTTCAATCTTGACCTTAGAGTTCAATTGTCATCTTTCCTTCCTATACTCATAATCATCTTCTTACAACTTACTCAATCCATTCATATCACACACCACATTTGGCATCATCCTTTTAACTGTAACCCTCTACATTGAGTGGTTCTTGGGCCTTGTATTAGGTGAATTCTAGGGTAAAAAAATAAATAAAAAAAATATTTATTAATTTTGTATCATCCCAGTATTGTCCTAGAAAAACCTAACCAGTTATTCCAAATGGTTCTATTGCCCCCCCCACCAAGATGATGGTAACCTTGAGCCCTAGTGGTTGAGACAATTTTTTTTTGCCACTAATGTCAAAGTTTGGTGTTCAAGCCCAAATAAAATTCATAATTTTGGATGTCAATTTTCTAGACAGACAAACACCACTCTTTACTTGTTAGAGAGTGTTAATCCATTGTATCCAAATTCTCATTTGGCCTTCTGTCAGACTAAGTGAAACTCAGTTATTTAATGTTGATTTTTCTATGTAGATGATTTGTGCAACAAAATCTTCCCACTTGTTTGGCTTTAAGTCATGTTTAGTAAATATCAAGATTACAACCAATGCTATTATGCAAAATGGGGAGGAGTTGAAAATTGGGAGGTGAGGTCAAAAGTTCAAATATAACAAATAATTATGACCATAAAGAGGAGAAAAAGAAAGCAAGATAAAAAGTTTTGTTTTAAAATATTTGAGTTTATTTGATAAATAAACAAAATCAAAATGTAAAAAAAAAAGAAAAATTAAACACATCAAAATATTTCCTAAACAACAAGAAAAATAATTTAAAAAGTACAAACTAAAAATGTCATGGAATTTAAAGAGAACAATTTCTCACAGATGGTGGAATATATATATATATATATATATATATATAAATTTTTTTTTCCTGAAGATGATGTGCATAGAGTTGTGCAAGGGAAAAAATGTATATAATTATAGGCTTAATAGCTCTGTTATATTTCATTGAACGCTATTTACACCAGCACTCAATGTGTGATATCTTTTGTGTGTGTGTGTGTGTGTGTATATATATATATATATATATATATATATATATATATAAAAATAAATAAATAAATAAAGTGTACAGTGACTGTGTTTAATGATTAAATGCAATCTTCAGGATATGTGTATTACTTTGGCTCAACTATATATGCTGGTCTCTCGTGCATTATGGGTATTTCTATTTGTACATGCTTTATCCCTGATATTAAGTACTTTTAGCCATAAATATATCTTGAAACTATATTTATATAATATATTCGTGTGTGTTTCCTAAAGAATGCAGGCACAGTAGGCTAATGGGAGAAATTGAAAAAGACAATAATTATTATTGAATATTAGGCCATTAGACAAAATAGAAATTCTGGTTTTTTGAACATTTTTCTCATTCTTCTATTTTGTCTAAGGCAGTGTTTCCCAACGTGGGTGCTAGTGCCCCCTTGTGAAAGGTATCTAAAGCTGTAGGAAGCTATCAAACTTTTCATGGCTTTTCCAAATTCCAGTATAGCTGAATGTGGTTTCAATGCAGTAAACACAGCTTCTTACTAAACATAGAAACTGCCTGCAAATTACAAAATGAGGAGACCTACAATTATTTCTAAGCAGCATAGAACCTAGTGTAAGAGCTTTAGTCAGTAAGCACCAATGTCAACTGTTGCATTGAAAACATTGAGATAAGCTATCAAATAAAAGTTTGGCTTTTTTTAGCATTTTAATCATTGGCATTTATAATAGAAATGAAAACAATATTAAAATTATTCTTACACTAATCTCAAGTGTTATCTTGCTAGAAAAGATGAATTCAGAATAATATTCAAAATTTAATTTGATGGATGGGGGGGGGAGAGTTGTTGATAAAATGTTTATGTCCAAAGCGGGCACTGGTTGAAAAAAAAAAAAAAAAAAAAAAAAAAAGGTTTGGAAACACTTGTCTAATAATATATAATAAATATTATTATTTTCTTTTCACTGTACTTACACACACATTATATATATTTGTGTATTTAGGCAGCAATCCTTCTTTCATGCACATTTCATTGAAAACGACAGACAAGGTGCTTTTATTTAGCTTTTTATACAATTTCTCATGCGATCTAATAATTTTTTTCTTTTTGGATGATAAATTATATAAAAACTGTCCAAATGTTCTTTTTATCCGAGTGCTTTCGGCTATACATTTCACCATTTTCAAGGATTATATTTTAACTGTTAAAATAAGAAATAGTTTGTTGTATGTATGTTTTATAAAATGTTTTCATTTTTCAAAACACTGTCAAGATATTATGTCCATGTTCAAAGTTAATATTATTAAGTGTTGGTTTGTTTGTTAATTAATAATTAATAAGGCTTCCATCATTTTTAGCCTTTTTTTTTTGCATGTAGATGATGCTATTATATTAGAGTTGTCAACAAGTATGTTACGAATAGTGTCCGGTAGGTTTCTATGAATATTTAAATGAGATCTAATTGAGCTATTGTCAGAAAGATGTAGAGTGAAAAAGAACATTTGGACAGTTTTTATATAATTTATCATCCGAAAAGAAAAAAAATTGAGAAATTGTATAAAAAGCTAAATAAAAATAGCTTGTCTGTTGTTTTCAATGAAATATATATATATATATACTTACTAACATCTGTTAGAAGTTAAACATTTTGTATCTTATTTTCAGGTATGTCACTAATTTTGGCACAATTTTTATCTTCCAAATCTTGACCAGATTAATAATTTGAACAAAATGATAAAAAATATTTTAATCATTGAGCTTTACTGCTGCTGCTATTATTATTATTATTATTATTATTATCATGTTATTTATTTATTTCTCTTGAATTGTTTTTTGCTAAAGGTCATGATTGGAAATTTTGTTTTTCAATCAATTACGTTTACAGATGACATTACCATTCAAGCAGTTTCCTTCAATTTCATCACCAAAGTAAATATATAAGGTAAATCGTTCTTAAATTAGTTGGTTATCTGTAACAGTTTTGGTTGCTAATATAAATTAGCACATAACCTACACCCATCCAGTAACACTATGACATAAAAACTAAAAGACTAACTCAGTATCTGTCTATATTTCTGAGACGAGGTATTTTAACTATTTACACTGTTCGGACTGTTGTCCTCATCTTTATAGTCATATTCTTGTTTCGGTCATTGTTTCCAGTGGAAATTTCAATGTATATCACCTGAAGAAGGTTGGAGCCTACAATAGCCGAAACATTGTAAATATGACAATAAAAATGAGGGCAACAGTCCAAGCAATGTAAATAGTGTAAATACTAACTCAGTAATACAGAGTTAGTCTTTGGAAGAGTTACTTTAAATGTCTGATGTCTGGGTAGACATCAGCCAATCTGATAGTGTAGCAAATTTGTATATAAGACTTAGGAGATATTTTTTTGAAGCAAATTTCACTGAGGAATTTTAAGTATCATTTGTCTACCCTAAAAAGTGTGCTCAGTAAACAGTTGGTAGATTATTAGTTTTAGATTTTTATCATTTTTTTTTTAATATTCTCCCTGTTGCTCGTTTTCTTCTTGAAATATTTTTGTAGAATTTCAAGATTATCTTTTATTAATGATAAACAAATTCCATATAATTTACATACAATGATACAACATTCTCTTCTTTTTTAACATTTCAACCTTCCTTTGGATTCATATAGACAAGTTTTTAAAATTAATTCAACCTCCACTCTAACCCCAACCAAATAAATGGAGTGTCTACTCAAATATGGGTAACTACTAAAAATAGTGTTTAATTGATCATATATATATATATATATATATGTGAATAAAAAACAAGGAAAAACTATTCTTAACTGACACATTTCATCCTCTGAGACTTTATCTACTTAAATGTAGGATTTATTTTGTTGCATATGTTTATATGAACACCTGATGAATATTCATGAATATTCTCAAATTTAAAAATCTTGATAAACCAATGACATCCTTGCTTTTGTATATAAACACATGCAAAAAATAAATCCATACATTTGCCTTCATAAACTTCCTCAGGGGATGAAATATATTGGATAAGAATAGTTTTTTTCACTTTGTCATTGTATTCATTTTGTTTTGTTAGAGATTCACTCTATCTGAAAATAATTTACTTATATTTACATCTTTTCTAGAGTCTTTTGCAAATGTTAAATGCTAGCAGCATCAGTTAAAAAAAAAAAAAAAAAAAAAAAAAAAGAGAAAATCTCACCAAATGAGTTCACTAGTGACACTAATATCTGGCATATAAATTAATCTGAGGCTTGGAGGAATTTCAAGTGCATTTTACAATTTTACCTGGACTAAAAGAAAGGATTGACCAGAAATTGTAATGTTGGCAACATTTTTTAATACAATCCAAATACCTGAAGTAGGGGAAAAAAAATTAAGCACAAAACTATTTTGTAGATTTATCTGTTCTTATGAAAATCAAATAAAATATAAATTTGCAATGCGGACAAACAATTTGGACGCTTTCAGACTTCAAATATAAAACAGGAGATCTATTCCGGAAATTATTCAGACCAGGATGTTTATTATAGGATATTTTGAGCATGTTTATGCTGGTCCAAAATGTCAGGGTGTAATTTATGAAATAGTATTAAAATAATGAGGATTTGAATTGCCCCCCCCCCCAAAAAAAATCCTAAGAACTTCAAGAAAACATAACAGGATATGAAATTTGTAATGTTGTCAGTGGTAAAAATGAATTCAAATCATTAAAAAAAAAGTTTTGATTTATTTGATTTCTTAGACAAATTAATTAAATCATTTCTTGTTGCTTTTCATCACAACAAAATAGGTAGCTGTACCCACCAATGGTTAAAGCAAGAGGACACTCACATAAAAGGGCGATGATGTGTGATTTTATCTTGGTCTTAAGTGTCTCAATGTTTTATGAGCATCAATAAGCTGTGTGAGATGGCGTCATCAAGGCAGCCACTCACTTGACCAAAAGAGAATAAAATAATAGATAAGTAAATAAAAACTTTTGTGTTCAAGTGATAACAAACCGGATGTTGAAGATTTCTGGTCATAGGTCTAGGTCTATTAATGGTCACAGTTAGGACTGAGGAGAGTTCTGGACTGTGCTTGGCTTGGGACAGACTGTCCTTGAAATAGTGCCAAGCTACCTGTTACTGGATGAAGACAGGCAGTTGAGGTAGTTTCAATGCTGCCAGTTGTGTGTCATAATGTTGAGATGGGCACTGGAGATGGTAAGAAAGTTAGCAGTTCTTGTTGGTTGAAAGAAAAAGCTGATCTGTTAGCCTGAGATGTCAAAAGTTGTCCTCAAGTGTCACCAACTCAGGCTGTGCAAGTGAAGCTCTGAATAAACAACAAAATATATTGGAGACAGAGTTCGAGGCTTCATTTCTTGCTGTGGCATTTATTTTCACCCTTCGTTTCTTTGTGAACATGCAACAGGTCCTTCCTAGTTTTTGGTGTACACTGACACAAACATGAATAGACATTCAATGTTAGGTTTTATTGTCTGATCAGTGAAAACCTGTGAGAAGGTTTCATTGTGTTTACATTTGATGACTTCAACTATCATATATCCTGGAAATTTGTCTTGCAAGGATGAAGTCTTAATAAGGCAACACAAGAGTCATCTATGCAAGACAGGATCCTAAAATGAAAGCAAGTCTTGGTGGAGGCTATGTTTTTGTTTATTCCAGTTTATGCTATTCCAAAATGATCAGAGGATATGTGAACAAAGGGTTTTGTGATAAAAAGCAATAACAGAAAGGAAAATATAAATGGGTATTTACAATGAGAATAAAAATAGCTAAAATGGATGGAAGAAATTTTGATCAAAAAGGACTTTTTATATGGCACAGTAACTTCTCTAAATCAGTCATTAGATTAAACATTTTTTTTTTATTTTGTGGTACATGTGTATATGTATATCTGTGTTACAAATAAAACTTATAAACAAGAAACATGAGAAATATTTTCAACTCAGGATTGGAGATTCTATTTAAGAATGGTGAATAATGAAAGAAACTTCAAGAGATATTGGATAGAAAGCATTTTAAGTGTTAGGTTAAAAGTGATTGGGTAAAAGAAAAATAAACCAAAGAAAA
This sequence comes from Acanthosepion lycidas, assembly GCA_963932145.1. Classification (NCBI taxonomy): domain Eukaryota; kingdom Metazoa; phylum Mollusca; class Cephalopoda; order Sepiida; family Sepiidae; genus Acanthosepion; species Acanthosepion lycidas. The sequence continues at coordinate 109,326,717 of OZ010591.1, forward strand.
AAAGTCCAATTCATTTGATTAGTGATAACAGAATTTCTTTATTTCGTTTATTTTTATTAAAGGTGTTTTTCATTTTAGTCAGATATTGCTAGAGTTTGTTCAGTCATACCCAGTTAGGAAAAAGATTTGATGTGGTTGGAAATAAAACAGTGAAGATCTGATTTAATTTTGACCAGTGACTTTGGAGAGAAAGTCTTTTCCTCTTAAACTGTTTGACCATTGCTATATATATATATATATTATATATATATATATATTACACACACACTGGCATGAATAATTCTATATTTATATTTAAGTAGAAGATTTCTCTTTTTTTATGAAAGAGGCAGCAATATTCAAAATTGTAGGAAATGCATTTCGAGTTGTAATGTTTGTTTTGTTAATTGGTTCAGTGTCGTTGATTTCTTTCCCTGTCATTTATTGTCAAAACATTTTTAACAACATTTGCCAATAATTTTATTGTTATCTTTTCTTATTTATTGTCATAATGCAACATTTTGTATGGACGTATTTTCAAATTTGTAGAAAAAGCATTTCGAGTTGTAACATTATTTTTATTTTTTTGTTCAGTAGCAAATTTCTTCCTTTATTATTTATCTCTCAAATATTTATTTTTAGCAATAAAAATATTAAAAAAAGAAATGTTCTCATATATTTAATGATAATTCTATATTTTTATTTGTTTCTTATTTATTGATTCATTTCTATTATTGGCATTAAAGTAATAATAACAAAGTGGTACAATGTAAAACGTATATAGCCATTCCTTGTTATGGTAAAGAGCTTATTTGTCCAAGTAATCTCAAGAGTGAAGCTGTCTTGAGGGACACCTATGGTCGAAGGTTGAAGAAGGAGGACCAAACTGAACGTGACCAACCCCCAAGACCCAACAACAGAAGAGGTGAACATATACACAATCTCAATGGCCAAACTATCAAAAGAGGGAAGCGCCACTTGGGTTGGTATAACCAGAGTGGACCTTAACACATCAAGCATTCTTTGATACACAGCCATCTCTACCAGTGCCAGAAGGAGGGAGAAAGAGAATATGCTCGTGGTTGCCAATAACAACAACAATATATTGGTCAAGGAGAAAGGAAGTAATATTATATGATCAGGAATTGTGCAGCTGCAAAATATGAAGTTTCATGTGATTTCAAACATGATACTATTTTGATAATTTAGTTTTTAGAGCTAAGTGACAATCATACCAGATTCAAATTAATTTTTATATTGGGCTGGGAAAAATAAGCTGAGATGAAATAAAGCTGGATGAAATAAAGGGTTCAATTCAAAATTCCAATCACCTGAAGAAGGCTGGTGTGTATGACGATCTAAATGTTTTGAATATGGCAATGAAGATGAGGATAACAGTCCAAATAATGCAAATAATGATAATACCTCATCTCAGAGATATAGACATATATTGAAGGATTGGTATAGATCCAATATACCATAATGTTGTGAATATGGCAATGAAAATGAAGATAACAGTCCGAATAATATAAAAAAATTTTCTTTTATTTATTAAAAAAAACTATTTTAATTAAATGTACAGTACTAATCATTATATCTCCACCGAGAAGCAACACTTCCCACAGGAAGCTGATTAGACAAAGTAATAAAATATTTCTTTTCTGAAAAAGACAACCTCTCTTCATGGGTGTCATGTAAGTTGTATCTGTAGGTGAGTCCTCATTTCAAACGTTAAAATCTCAACAGGTTGAAGCAATATGTCACCGTTAGTTGTTGGTGTTTGCTCTGGCAAGATATCAACTAGAGGCAGCCATCACTGGGCTACCATCTTCGATCTGTCCAAAGACATTTGGTTTGCTGCTGAAGTGCAGTTCAATCATTTAGTATTTTTCATTATGATATTGCACTTTAAAGAGTTCAGGGGGCCTCTAATAAGTGCATACACCTGTCAACACTTAACCAAACATGGGTACATTATTTTAGGTCCTGGGGAATTAAATATATCATTAAGTAGACCAAAAGGTATATACAGATATTCAGAGAGTCGGAACAGTGTAACTACTGCTGTGTTTTCTATATTCTTTTCTTTTATTGGTAACTATGCTTGTAGTAGTTCTATTTTTAAATAAAGATTTTGTTTGCTAATTGTGATAAGATGATTAAAACTTGGTATTGGGTACATGTCTGGTTTTGTAGATCTAGTCAAGATTCTACAATTATCCACTAGGCCATGTGTCCTTTGAGACATCAGTGAGTGAACTTTTGGGACTTATAAACTTTATGTCTCAGTTTTCATTTTTTACCAGAGCTCATATTACAATTTCTGTTACTGCAGTTTTTCTCTATCTCTCTGTATTACTGATTTCCATATTGTATTCATGTCTATGCTTGGACGGTTTAGAGAATTTTTGAAGCCTAACATATGCGTTGATTCCTTAAGTTTTTGTATTTTTCAGTGATGTTCCATTTCAACTTCATCCCACAGATAAAGGAATCATGTCAGGGAACTCATTTTTTTGTAATTCATTGTTTTAGTACAATATATATTTTTTCCTTTATCACTTGATTTCGTAGTTTTATGTAAGCCACTATAAACTAGTTCCTGAGAGGGTAGTGATTTTTTGCTTTTTTTTTTTGTGCTTCATTTTTTGGTTTGTTAAGAATTATTGTACTGACAGATTTAGAACTTACGTCCATTTATATTTTCAGAAGTACATGATTTTTCTAAGTTAGAATAAGAAATAAAAGTTTAACTAATCTAGAAAATTTAAAATAGGTAAGTAAAGCTGATGATAGTGAAACGATTTTTGAAGGAGACTGAACCTCAAGGACCAAACTATACTGGAAATAATGAAATGTAAAAGTTACAAAAAAACTGATTAGCAAAGATTTTATGGGCTTATACAGATATCAAATTAGAGATTAATGACTTGTGCGCACACACATGATATATATATATATATATATATATATATATGTATATATTGGGCACGTGCCTTCACTAATTACTCAGGATAGGTAGCTTGTGACCTTGTAGTAAATCTACAAAAAATAATGTTTTGTATTTTATGAATAATAATCAAAGTAACCTTCATAATTTTGTCAGATTATGTGCATATTGTGCCACAGAAGGCAAATGTAGCTGCTGATCTATTTTATTCAGGGTAGATACATCCTGATATATATATGACTTAGGAGAAGAGCTTAGATATGTAACACAGACTGACACAAAAATTGAATAAAAATTAAAAATACAGAAAAACTGTTCTTTTAATTTTTATAGTAACACATGTTTTACCACATAAAAATTATCTTGTTTAGAAAAATGAAAAAAAAAAAAAAAGGCACAAAATGGTTGATCCAAACAAGATTTTGAAAGTCAATGTTTTTTTTCTTTTCTCTCTAATGAGAAAGTCCCTGAAAATAAGCACAGAAAAGTGAGTTTTCCCAGCAGAAAAAACTCTACTGTCTTCATCTTACATTGTCTTTGTGGCTTCAAATGTAGATTTTTTATGAAAGTCAATTCCATTTCCAGGTAAAGGCGAGTTCAGCAGAGGAAATATCCAGACCAGATAGTATTTATAACCGAGAGCATCTAGAAAATTCCTTTTCCAGCCGAGATCATATTCATGGCTGGTAAGACGACGTTCGTATGTTGTTCGGCCTCTGTAAACATTTTGGCAGTGATAGACAAAACAGCTAAACATACCGACAAAAATTAGGGAACAAATACCAGTGATAAAACTGGCCAATAGGTAGGCTGATGGCAACACCCCAAAGAGCCAGGCCAATAAGGGTATCATCACGCTGAACACGTATGAAAAGGAGAATCCACCCAACAACTGCAAAGTGTAGGGTACATTCAGTAAAGTCAGGTAGAAACAGATTAGCCAGGTGTGAAGTATTAGCATAAAAAAATAACGAAAGTTACTGTAACCGATGCAGGTACCAAGGAAGACGCAATGGTGGTCTCTTTTTAGAATACACCTAAAGGAAAAGAAAGCAGAACGTAAATAACTGAATACTGAGTTTTTTAAATTTATGCATTTGAATAATTTATCTGTTATCAATTTTAAAACAATTCTCTAATCATGATGTAAATAAACAATGAAATATAAAGTAATATTTTATTTGCAGCAGCAGTGTCTGACCATGGCTGTCTATAAAAAGTTGTGCAAGGCAAGGATATGCACATAATAACCAACCTCTCTTTTTCTAGACTGACAACTCTCTCAGTAACATGTAACAATAAAAGTTCCCTGTGGTTGTTGGACACAAGCAACTACTACACAAGAGGCTGCATCAATTCACCACTGAATTAAGTGCATTGACAAATAAGGAGATTGTGTTGAAAGATAAATATTTTTCGTACAAAATAAATCCTCATTACGTTGCAAATTGAATTATGTACACGTATGTAGATATATCAATAAGTCTTCAACTTGATAATAATATATAAGGTGTGACAATTTAATTCCTGGAATGGCTTTGCAAAACCAATGTTTACTTACCTTATTACCATTGGTGTTGTGGAAACAAAATGCAGATGGAATAGCCAATCACTACTGATAATGGTACCCACTCCCATCAGTCAAAGAGATGAAGCTTAGTGCGCTGTCTCTGCAGAAAGACATAACATGGCTGCCCTGCCAGAACAAGAGCCAGTGTGAACCCTGGAATGTCTGGTTATGAAGAAAAAAAGTGTTTACCAGTTTCCCCATGAGATAGTTGGGTCAGTGAGCAGAGCAGTGTTGGCTAAGTAAATGATTCTTTTCTTAGCCAGCTGCTAAAGTTTTAGGCTTCATAAAAGCAACCACATTTTCTGGGAGGAGGCAGAACTTAGCAGTATGCTGCATTGACCGCACAAAAGGATTGCGGTGTGTTACTAAGAATTTTTTGTTTATGTTACTCAGTGTTGTTTCAAAATTGTTGGTCCTTGTTTGTGTTTCTGGTATCTCACCTGCGTTCATACCATACATGTGGTGTTCTCATGTGGAAGCCTTGGTCTTGTCTGTGCTCCTCATGATCCAGTATTTGATTCCAGTGCTGCTGAGTTTTCTGTCTCTCTTTGGCAGATTCAATTAGTCACTATCACCCTCAAAGTACTGCTCTTGGGAAGCTATCCATGAGATGATAGTGCCAATGATCAAAACATGTGTTTCTCAAAATACCTTCCAGTAATGTAGTCACATGTTACTGGATGTCAGCAAATCTTTGTCTTTACAGGGCATTTTTTAGTTATGGAAATACCAAAAAATCTCAGTGGGCTAAGTCTGGTGGATGGCACATTTTTGTAATGGATTTCTTAGGAACTTTCATCATTTGCAGGAACACTGTCATGGTGGAGAATCCACTTGTCAGGTCAGTTCCAATTTTTCTTCAAAGAAATTCTTGTCATCCTTTCAGCACTTCCAACTAAATATGTTTATTTGTAGTTTGTCCTTGTGCTAAGAATTTTGAGTAAACTATTCCTTAGGACGATGGTTCCCAAATGGTGTGGCAGAATGATTGAAAGACAATCAAAAATTTAGGAACAGTTGCAAAAAACTCATATTCCAAAAATAAATAGGATTTCAAAATTTGAAATATTATTATGGATTACTTGAAATTGTATGCATGAATCCCAGTTTGAATAGTTATAAATAATTATTGATCAATTTTATCTTTGTGATATTTTTGCATTATATCAAGTATTAAGACCATATTAACTAGGCTCTGCAAATTGGAAGAGAGAGTTATCAATGATAATGTTCTGACTTTGAATCTGTAGTTAACTCCCTTTAACCTTCTCTGTTTTTTACTTTTAAATGTACCTTTTATCATAGAAAATTTGGTGAAGTATGAGCAAATTTTAATTCTGAAAATGTGACAGAGAAAAAAACGTTTGGGAACCACTGCCTTAGGATCAAAGAAACACATACGAATGATCCTGAACTGCAATTGAGATGTGTTCGCATTTTTTGGTTGAGACTAGTTCCTTATTTTTCTATCGTGTGCTTTGGTGTTTTGTTTCTGGGTCATACTGAAAACTGTATGCTTCATCATTGATAATCATCCTGTCAAATATCACTGCATTATTCAAAAGATCAGATGAAGCATGAAGCTGCTCATCAGGCAAGATCTAAAGCACCAGCTATGAGCAAAGATTTCTCATACCCAAAGCCTGCACTGTTTCTCTAACACATATTCAGTTCTTCTTTCAATCACATTTTTTGATTGGTGCATTTGATTTTTATGAATTATCAACCCTTTGTTTTAAGTTTAATTTTTATAATTAAATTTAAAATTTTAGTTTCAATTTTGAAACATAAAAATTTCTGTGTCGCAATAGAATCATATTTTTAAAAAAGAAAATATTTAATTTCTAATATTATGCTCTACTTTTTGCATCAGGAACTGTTTTTTTTTTTTAAATAAAAATAATTGCTAGGAACATCGGATTATAAGTCTTACTGTTCTTTATATATATATATATATATATATATATATATATATATATATTTTTTTTTTAAGCATTGCGCCCCGAGCAAGGCATGAAGCCACTAGGATGCAGGGGTGTTGCAGAAGATTTGTAGCAGAAGCAGATAGGAGTGATAGAAGAAAGGATGAAGGGAAGGATAGTGAGTAGATCAAGGTTACTGGAGATGTCGATTGACACTACATTTGAATAGTTGGAGATTATAGCTATCAGGGAAACAGTAATTGGGAACGGTGTTCCACAGGCGAGAGGTGCGAGGTATGAAGCTATTGGAGTAGAAGAGACGGCTACATTTTAAAGTTTCTACAGTGTAAGGGTGAGAGCGGGATGACAGCCTCGTAGGGCGCTTGTATTCATGGAGACTGGGGACCAGTGAAAGCAGCTCATCGGAGCAATTGCCATGAAAGTATTTGTAGAAGAGACAGAGAGAGGTGACGGCGCGTCTGTGAGATAGTGGCTGCAGGCGAGACGCCATATCAGGGCCAATCACATTACATATCCGTCTCTGGATCTTGTCAAGAACTCCGAGGTAAACAGAAGGTGCCCCAGACCATATATGGCAGCAATACTCCATTCAAGGGCGAATGGTTGTTTTGTATATTTGAAGTATCGATTCAGGGGAGAAAAATTTCCTGGTGCGGCACAGAGAGCCAACTTTCCTCACGGTGGACGATGCAATTGACTCAATGTATTTGTTCCATCTCAGGTCAGCAGTCAACGTGAGACCGAGCAGACGCAGGGAGTCGCTCTCAAGAAGTTGACTATCAGGCATTCTAATGGGGGGCAGGTAAGGATATCTATGGTGGTTAATGGAGAGTAGTTTAGTTTTTGAGGCGTTAAATTTGACCATCCAATTGTTGCCCCAGTTAACAACCAATTGGAGGTCCATTTCAAGACGAGCGGCCAGGTTAGTTTTGGCAGCGACACTAGATTTGTTTTTGAGGCAGAAGTAAATTGTAGTGTCGTCTGCGTAGATGCCAACTTGGGAACCTATGGCATCAGGAAGGTCGTTGATGAAAATAAGGAAAAGTGTGGGGCCAAGGATGGAGCCTTGGGGAACACCTGCGTTCGTGGGATAGGAACTGGAGGAGAAACCGTTGAGAACGACCTTCAATTCTCGGTTTGACAGGAATGAATGTATTAGATCAAACAGTCGACCAGTAATACTGTAACCCTGGAGCTTACGAAGAAGGCCGGCATGCCAAACCCTATCAAACGCTTTGGAGATGTCTAGGGACACGGCACGAGCCTCACCATTATTTTGAAGTGCTTGGTAAACGGTTTCAGTGATGGCTGTAAGCACGTCAGCTGTAGAATGGGCATAGCAGAAACCATATTGATTGTCTGAGAGAAGGTAGTGTGCGGTAAGGTGGTTAACCACTTCTGCGTTGATTAGGGCTTCGAAGACTTTGCTGAAGAGGGATAGGAGATTAATAGGACAGTAATCAGAGGGGTCTCCAGAGTTCTTAAAGACAGGAACAATGGATGAGGACTTCCAGTAGTCAGGAAAGCAGGATTCCTTGAGGCAGTAATTATACAGTTTAGAGAGGGCGGGTGCTAGCTCAGGTGTGCATTTCTTCAAGACAATGGCTGGTATGCCATCTCCACCACTAGCCTTGTGGGAGTCTAATTTGGAGATAATACCCAGTACTGATGACGGGGTTATGCGTAAGCCGCTCAATAGGGCCTCAGTTCTTAGAGAGAAGTCAGGTATGGGTACACCGGTGGAGTCAAGGGTCGAGTTATATGAGAACTTCCGAGCAAGGCATTATTCAGCCTTGTCGGTTGAGGAGGTCAAGACCTCGAACTGGTTGAATAAAGGAGGTATGGAGGGTTTTCTATTGTTCAGGACACTCTTGCAGAGCCGCCAATAATCTTTGGAGCCAAATTTGCGAGATGCAATACGCTCCCTCATCCGAGCAGCAAATATTGTCTTAGCTTCGTTGAGGACACGCTTACACTTGCTATGGGCGGAGGTAAAGAGACGTCTATTGCAGTCCGACATGTCGCTACGAAATATGTGAAAGAAGTGGTTCCTATGGGCAATGGCGGCTGAGCAAGCAGCGGAGAACCAAGGGGAGGAGTGCGACTTGACCTTAAATTTCCTTGAGGGGATGAAAGCATCGATTCCAGCTTTAACCCAGGATGAGACCTCAGAAGCACATTCTTTATGTCCCAGGTAACGCTAAAAAAGTGGTATACCCTGGAGAAAAAAGGTCCCCAAATTGATAAAAAAAATTGTAAAGTGTAAATGTTTATATTAAAATTAAAGAGGGAAGACCAAGGTATTTTTTAATTATTTAAAAAAATTTTTTTTTCATTTGCAGCATTTTTTAAATTTAGGTTGAAAATCTTGTTTTTTTTTTAGGTCAAAAATTACGTAATATTAACATTACTTGTTTTTCACTGTTTTCTGTTGAAAAAAACACATTGATTTGGAAAATCTTGCAAAAATCAAGTACTTGTTGGATTTTAATGAAACTTTCAGAACTTATTCACAAATGATTGAAATTATTTTAGAAATGTTTGTCATTTTGAAAGTCAAGGTATAAATATTATTTTTTTATATCTGTTACACCCCTCGAACTTAATTTTATGAAAACTTCAAAAATTTATTTTTGAAGTCTGATAATGTTTTTTCTTGCACAAGACTCTGAAGATTCTAAATCATCGATTTTTTTGGTAAAAATATGTGCAAAATTGTCCAAATTTTTACCTCAATTGTAAACATACAAAACCCAATAAAACTAAGACTAATATTTAATTCAAAAAACTTTTTATGACTTTTCTGAATAACATGTACTACGGTAATTCTTATCTGAAAAAAAAAAAAAAAAAAAAAAATTTGATGAATTTTTACACAAATTTTTTTCTTTTTTTCTATTTTAAATACAATATGACAAAATGTTGTTATATATTTTAAAATTAAGTTTCTGTATGAAGCCTTATGGAAATAACATTATCCTCCCTACTTTTTAAAGATCATAAATTTGAAAGCTCATTAAAATTTGACAACCGTTAACATTTTTAAAATAATTTTTTAATATTCCAAAATTGTACTTAAAATCGTCTCCAACGAAAGTATGGATGCACAGCTTTGAAATAATGTCACGAGGTAGACTTGTTTCTCTTGATAGAAGCAAGTTCTTTTTACTTCAGAAATTGCTTTGCATTCATTCAGTTAAGAACACAGCAAAATTTGAAATCGATTGCATAGCATTTCAATATTAATTTTATTAATAAATAAAATATGTATAACTCAATTTAAAAAAATGTTGTTACTGTTTTATTTTTACTTGTAAAATTTGATTATTTTCATAATTTAAATGTTATTTTCAGTTATTTTTCTTCAAACGTAAGGTTAAAAAAAAAAAATTGAAAGTTATTTTTTTTTTTTTTAAATTTACTAATCAGGTTCACTTAAAAGTAGAACGAATTACATCACTTCTGCTCTACCGTACGATAAATTCGCTTGACGTAAGTTGTCAATATATTGACACCCGTCAATCTCGCACCCGCGCGAGCACTTCGGTTGGAAATATCTCTATTAAAAAATTTTCTGCTAAAAAAGTAAGTAATGTTTCTTTCAAATTACATTAAGTATACTTTATTCTAAATTTCCTAAGATAACAAAAAAAAAAAAAAAAAAAAGGTGTAACTGAATTTTAATTGATTTTTGAACTAATTTTGATTTTTTTTTTTTACAAATTCGGGCAGAATTGTCGATAAATCAATTCAATTTTAATTTTTTTTTTATTCAAGAAAAACGAGATTTTTAAATAAAATTTTTACAATTTATAGGAAGGATTAAAAAATCTGAAAAAATATTCAAAAAATACTTTGGTCTTCCCTCTTTAAAATTTTTAACATAAACATTTACAAGTTAAAATTTTTTTTTATCAATTTGGGGACCTTTTTTTTTTCCAGGGTATACCACTTTTTTAGCGTTACCTGGGACATTATTGTACCACCAAAAAGGACGCTTTCTTTCCAAAATGAAAGAAAAATTGCTACCTCCTGGTTTATTTGGCAAAAATCAGGAAATTATTTGATTCAAATTAAATTTTCAATACTTATTCATTAGTTAATGGATTTTTTTTTAATGACTAAGTTTTTTTTTTTGTATTATTAAAAATCTCTTTGGAAATGTTTTCAGGAGTGTGTTTCATACACCTATTCGATATCACATGTGTAAATTTCACCGAGGTACATGTTGGTACAATTTTTACAGTCATAAAAAGAAAAATCGCTGAATATATCATTTAGGTGAAAAAAAAAAAAAAAAAAAAAAAAATCTATTCTGCATTTTACCAAAAATAATTTTTTGGGAGAATTGGTACTTGCATAATAAAACGTGTTATTAATTATTTCCTTTCAGATTATTAGAAAAAAATTCTACAAAACTTGTAATTTTTTCAGTTTGATTTAGAAATTCATGATCCCATTACTATTCGCCACAAGAATTTCTTTTAAAGACATATTTGAAGAATCAAAAAAATTTAAAGTTTTTAAATGCCATTCTCGAGTGAGAACCTTTTTTTTTAATTTATTTTTCATTTTCAATCTCGCAAATAATTTTTGGTATAGATGTACAAAATAGAACATAATTCTGATATTTCGCTTTGACTGTCTAGTATTCAATATCGGAAGAGTATTATTGATATCAATCCTCTAATTTCATGTTTCCTGTTCAGTGTTCAGTCAGTTACTTTTTTACTGTGACTTTCTAAAAGACAAACATTTCTACAATAAATTCAGTCATCTCGGAATAAATTCTGAAAGTTCCACTTAAATTGCGACAATTATTTGATTTTTACAAGAATTTCCAAATTAATGTGTTTTTTTAGTGAAAAAAAGCTATTTCAAAATATTAGGTGATCTCAGACCTAACAAAAAAGAGATTTTTCAGCCACAAATTAAAACGTGATAAAAAGGAAAAAAAAAAATTCAAAAAATAATTAAAAAATACTTTGGTCTCTACTCTTATTAATAACAAAGTTTTTCCTGATAAAACGTTGTTTTTATTAAGTTTGGGACCTTTTTCATCAGGGTGTGCCATTTTTTTAGCGAAAAAATGGACATACCTACTTTTTTTTCATGAAGGCACGGCACGGTTGTTGTTTTTATTTTCATGTTTGTTTTCCTGCAATTCTTGTGTACAAACAAGAAAAGATCAAAAGAATAACCAAAATACTTCACTACTTCAGTAACTGAATTGAGTTGTTATAGTTTTTCCAAGTTTTTATGTTTGACTTTTATTTATCCTGCATAATTTGTTCCTCTCACTACCAAGATTTTCAGTTTGAATAAAAATAAATTATTTTATTTTCCTTTTTTTTTCACATTATTAAATTAACTTAACGCAATTTACACTTAAATTGCTATATTTTTGTTTAGAGACTTAAAATTTATTAATTATTTATAAGCTCAATTATTAATAAGAGCGACAAAAATAAAAATTTATAAATTAACATTTATTTTTAAACAAAAATAACAAAAACTTGATTATTTCACCGCTGGTCTTCCGTATTTCTGTAGGTTTTAGTTTTACTTTTTCTGTCCATTCTTTTTCGGACAGGGGTAGAATTTACAGTTTTTCTATTTTTCTATTTTGTCCTTTGATCTCAAAGTTTAAAACGTAAATAAAACGTTATTTTCATTCTGTTATTTAAGAAAGGTAAGCATTATTTTTAGAAATTTCAGTCAATCTTTTTAGAAGAGACTTCGAAAAACACATCTCTTGGACAAATTGTTTTTTTTTTACTAAACTAAAGAGACAATAAATTTGTTTATATTTTTTTTTCGTAGCAGCGTGACGAGTGACAATAAAAAACGTACGAAAGCTTTAAAAATGCCTACAACAACAACAAAAAAACCCTAAAGAACGTTTCGATACGGAAATTAATTTTTCACTTAGGGTTATTTATTAGCCTTTGTTAGGCCATTCTTTCAAATAGAACCGAAATTTAAGTTCAAAGAAGACATTTCATTTTTAAATGATTTAAAATGCGTTTTTTACGGTTTATTTTTTTAAAAGAAAGTGCGTGGTGGTACCTAAATGTGTGCATGTCTGTAACTAAAAACACGTTTCCAGTGTGGACAAAAATACTTTACTTTTTTTACCCTAAGCAAAAGTCCCATCTAGCGACAAGTTCCATTGATTGATGATTATCCTAGGCAGAGTGCGCTGTGCATAGATAATCGGTAGAAGGGCCGATCAATATGGAAATATATCATTCCGTCATTAGTTTTTGACGGGTACTACGCTAATTGATTAATAATACGCAATTAGAACAAAAAATACATTGAACTTAAACCTAGAAAGTCCAACTTCCTATTGCACCTGACATCACCATGGCAACTCGAAAATGTTGACATTCATGTCGTTGCCATCTTCTCTTTATGGTCATCACTCCCACTTGTCATTTATAGCAACATTGAGATGTATATTATTTTTCTCCGATTACTTATCAATTATTAATTACTCACATTGTCAGATGCTAGTTTTCTCATTCACCTTTTTAGCTTAGGGATCATAGTAGTTTAGGAAGTTGTTTATAAATTAAAAATAAAAAGCAAGTTAATCTGTGGTGTTTTTGGTCTGATTTTGTTGAACGAAATGAAAGAGTATAAATTTTATTTATTTATATTATAACTTTTATTTTTACATCGAACTAAGGAGATAAATACAGAATTTAAAAATCTTTTCTAAATCATTTAAATTGATTTCAATAAAAATGTTGGTACGTATTGATTTGGAATAAATTTATGAAAGAAAAAAGTATTTTTGTAAGTAGAATTTGAGGAAAAATTACACAATTTAAAAAACGTTGATTAACTTCACTTTGTTTTTAGTTTATATTCTAATTGTCGGATTTTTATTTAAAATGAAAAAAAAAATCGATTGGACAAAAAGTGATCAATACAAATTGGGCCATCGATTCTGATATTTTGAAAAATTTACAAATATTAGAAAAATAAATCTCTTTTTTTTTTAATTGACACAAAACAAGTGAACACGTGCGTGTGACTCCTTCGACCTCGAATGGCCGAATTTTTATTGATTTCTTTTACATTTCAATCTTTAGAATGCTTTTAATGTCAATCTGTTGTTTTTATTTTGACTAAGTGAATCATGACTTGTTAAATAAGGAAGAGAGTTTAAAAAAAAAGGTAAAATTTAATATCTTTTGTTAAGAAAAGGATTTATCAATTTGCAAATTAATAAGTCTTTCTTTTTGTTTTTCGTTTAAAAGAAAAATCCGCCCACATTCTTTAGAAAACGGGTCACGACGTTGAATGTCAAATAAACTTCCTCTTCTTTTTTTGTTTCAGTTTAAACTTTAAACTGAGGAAGTATTTTTTTTAAAAAGGTAACTTCTTTAAAGAAAGATAATGAATAAAATGTAAAATAATAAAACTAATTCATAATTTCTCACTTAATGAACATGAATTATGATTTATCCTCTAACTTCTTGCCTTCATCTTCTTGGTGGTTTAGCAAGTCACACTGTTTCGGCCGCTATACTCTCCGGCCCTATTTTTTTCTCCTCATTTTTTTCGTCTTTATCTGAGGAAGTTTAAAAATTAAATTAAAACGTTTAAATATTATAAATTATATGATATTTAAACTTTTTAATTTAATTTAAATTAGTTTTGTTTGAAATGCATCAAAGTTGCTTACTGGAAAAATTAATTAGCTTGAAAATTTGAAATAAAAGCTTGAAGAAAGACTACATTTCTAAAAATTCATTTTTAATTTTAGGTGTGGAGTTTCTTTGGACTTTGAAATCCAAAGTCCAAAGAAAATCGAGGTATAAATTAATTAAAAAATTTAGAAAAAATTAAAAAAAGTTTACCTGTCACAGAATTCACAATGGTAAGACCTTGGAGGTGAATTAATAACACAAGTACTGCAAAAGATCCATGAAGGTCTTCGAATGGAAGGGAGAAAGTGCGAACCGCTTGTTGTGTCATTGATAAGAATCATCCAAATATTAAGCATAATGTTCAGATAGGAAAACAACATCAAGAGACAAGGGCCAATGTAACCAGTCTCTGTCCATTCTTTCTCGCCATAAATATGTGGTAGCAAACGACAATAATAGAACCAAAAAATCAAATGGATCACAAGTAAAACAAAAACAAAACTGGCAACTTCTAATCGGGATTTGGCGAAGAAACCACCACGCAAACGAACATTGAAAAGAGTCGGCATTTTCCTTCTACTTCTAGCGCACTGATTTCGGTGTAACACTAACAACGTTCCCACTAATAAAAATATCCGGGGTCTTTGTTGGGCGCCATAAAAAAGCATTTTCAGACGAAGTTTTCTGAAATATCTCATTTTCTTCCCAGAGTTCAGTTATATTATTTTAATTGCACTCACCCACATTGAGTTTCTCAGGATGTCGTAACAAAACAATACATATTTTTCTTAAAAAACTGAACTCTATAGGATAAGACTTGTGAGCTGTTTTTTTTGGTAAACAAGATCTTGTGAAATGTTCAGTTCGATTTGAAAATCCCAAATTAAAAACAATAAAATAAAAGTTTCCATATTTTTGCAAAAGATCCAAGTTTAAATTATATGCAATCATTTACATTACATTATTCGGACCATTGTCCTCATCTTTGTCGCCATATTTATTACAACGTTTCGGCCGTTGTACGCTCCGGCCTTCTTCAGGTGGTTGGAATGTCGAACTGAACCCTTTATTTTGCTCACTGGGATAGACTGTTCTAGTTCCATGTGCCATGTTTTAATGGATGTCAGTTATGAGTTATCTCCTGTTAATTTTCCCTCTGAAAGTTCTCCACTGCCTTAACCGGGTATTGAACTGGATTTGGATCTATTCTAACCAACGCCTTTATCCACTGTGCCATGTGTCCTTGGGGACATCTGTGTATGAATTTCTGGGTATTATAAACCTAATGTCTTCAGCAACTATTTTTACTAGTGCTCATATTGCAATTTTGCTGTTATCATTGCATGTTTTTCCAGAGCTCATATTGCAACTTTGTTGTTATTATCGCTTTTCTCTGGTTCCCATATTGTATATTTGCTATGTACCCATATATAGTGCCATGTACCCAGGGTAGTTGTTACAACGTAACAACTACCCTGGGTACATGGCACAACGTAACAACTACCCTGGGTACATGGCAGCATCCCCCAAAACTGGGATAGGTGGGTGCACGAGGAGGAGGACAACAACACTCAGAGAACAGTCTGCCTGCCTTATGTGAAGGGGTTATCAGAGAAAATACAAAGGATCTGCGGTCCATATAATATCAGGACAACCTTCAAAAGCTTGACGACACTTCGCAGATATCTCTCCCGAGTAAGACCCCCCCCATAGAAGAGAACATGACTAAAGACTGTGTGTATGCTATCCCGTGCAGCTGCGGAAAGAAATATAAAGGAGTGACAGGCCGCCCCCTCAACGTAAGGCTTCAAGAACACCAGAAAGCTGTAACACGAGGGGAAGTGGAAAAATCAGGCGTAGCTGACCATGTATGGAGAGAGAAGGGAGATCACCGCCCTCTGTGGGATCATGTTGAGATCATAGACAAAGAACACCATTGGAAAATTCGTAAACTTAAGGAATCAGCACATATGCTAGGCCACAAAAATCTTCTGAGCCGACCAAGCATAGAAATAAATACAATATGGGAACCAGTAATAAGGAGTGCCAGAGAAAAGCGATAATAACAACAAAGTTGCAATATGAGCTCTGGTAAAAACATGTAATGATAACAGCAAAATTGCAATATGAGCACTGGTAAAAATGGTTGCTGAAGACATTAGGTTTATAATACCCAGAAATTCATACACAGATATCCACATGGCACAGTGGATAAAGGCGTTGGTTAGATCAAGTGACAGAGCCCAAAAGAGTGTGAGTTCAATATCCGCTTATGGCAGTGGAGATAATTGAAATCCACGGAACTAGTGAGCGAAATAAAGTGTTCAGTTCGTACAACGGCCGAAACGTTGTAATAAATATGGCGACAAAGATGAGGACAATAGTCCGAATAATGTAAATATCTCATCTCAGAAATATAGACAGATGCAAGCATTTGTAAATATCATTCGAACTGATTCTCTTTATAACAGAAACGTTTTAGTTATGCTGATCCTCATTTAATTAGATGGCCATTCAATTACACACACACACACACGTGAAGGTCTCGTGCATCCTCAATCTATGATACGGGGTCCCCATTCTACTCCATCTTAATTTTGATAATTGATATTAATATAAAATATAAATTTTATTGTAACCTAATTATTTACAATATTGGATTAGATACTGTGGAGCGAGGACGAAGTCAAACACAAAATGACAAAGGATGGTTTCTGAGTCGGAGGATTGAGTATTCTTCCGGTTAATAAACTAATGCTTTGAAAATAAATATTTAACATTTTTCAACAAACAAGTTGCGTTTCTAACAGCAATAAAAAAATGCTTCATGATACCTTTGAAGGGTATTTAAGTAAAATTTCTAGACAGACAATCCAGTATGGAGAGACAGACGGCGACAGACAGCAACAGTTCACGACATTCGACTTAAAAGAAAATCCCTTATCCATTCACCCGTCTTCTTCACCAAGCTACATGACATTTACACTTTCCTCTCTGCCTCTTCTTTCTCACACATACACGCGAATAAATCAAATTTCTTTTCATTTTAACAAACAACTACACACAAGGACTGGAAGAACTTTAACGCTCTCGTGCACACTAAGAAAAACTTAGTTGCAAAACACACGAAACTAAAAATATCTTACATTTTTATATTTAAACAACTTTTTCGCCTTTTTCTTTGTTTTGGGGTGATTCAAATCCGCAAAAGTGCAATTTAGGTGTATAATGGCGCGGGGCTTAGGGGTTAAAATGAACAGTAGATTTACCCACGGCAAGAAGATTAATGAAAGATGATATTAGGTTGGTGCAAAAATAATGTCGTTTTCTCACATATGTGAGAAAACGACATTATTTTTGCACCAACCTAATAATGACGAGGAAATACGGGTAATTTTAATAAAATGTGAGCGTTAAATTCCCCATGCCCTCTTATCTCGTTATTTGTCCTAGAAATTTCGCCTATCTCTTTCTGATTTTAAGTACAAGCGTTCTTTTTGTTTCTGTTTATCTTAAAACTTACTCGTGACAAGGTGAGTGTTGGGTGGTGGAGGTTATCTTATGACAACGTCCATTCTCAGCATGTATCTATTGGCGCGTGTCTGTTGATATCTTGTTAAATGGAAACATCTGATCTGTCACAAAAATTTTATAAGATATTTATCGCTCTGATGATTATCAGCTAAGTGAAGTTGGCCTCACAAAGACCATGGCAAACGATTTGAAAAAGAAGGTCACTCTAACCACTTTCGCCCCAGCCCCTCAACCTCCGACGTCTTACTCTCTGGGTTGAGGTGTCTACTCGGTCTTAACCGAACTAAAGGGAGTGGCCGTAGGTCCTCTGAGCATTCGTAGATTATTCGACCGGTCCACTGGTTTAATCCTGCTTCCTGCCCACGTTGTGTTTGGTTTCATCAAGAAAGCAGAAGTGATGTTCACCCATTCACGGTCGACTGGAGATGTAGACACTGCTGGAGAGTCTGTGCTAAGAAATTTAGAATACACCAAATATATATATATATATATCTGAAGTAAGTCGAACAAACAACTATTCAAAGGTTGAATTGTTAATGTCTTTTATATAGCAGAAAAGATTAGTATAGAAAAAAAACTGGTTACAGAAAAGAAAATAATTGACGTAAAACTCATACACTGGATTCTAGACACAGAGAGAGTGGGTTGTGATTAGTTTGTTGTGTAATCGTTTCAGAACGATATGCGTCTCTTGATTATTGTAGCTTGTTCGACGTTTTCGTTTCCAGTGGTAGTAATAATAGTAGCAGTAGCAGTAGCAGTAATCTTCGTGGTAGCAATAATAGTAGCAGTAGTAGTCTTATACATCGGAGGAGTAATTCACTTTTTCGTACTTATATTAACAAAATATGTTAGCGGGCGCTTGGTTCCAATTCTCTAACGTCACTCCCAATCTCCGACCGCTCCAGCTCGACTGCACTCGACGGCAGACCAGCCAACCACTCTGTCAACAGATTTCTGTGCGCGTTTATATAGATAAGCCTGGCTGATCACAAATCGACCCTTGGTCCGTACTCGATTATCATGAGTGTCGCTGTCAAACCATGTGAGTTTCTAAGTTCTCATAGCCTGAGTAAGCTCTATTTCAATTTTAACCGACAAAAGTTATTTCGATCATTTTTTCATTGTCTTTTCTAATGATCCAATTCCAAATGGCCCAGATCAGATTTCCCTCAGTAAACAAAATTGTTCTGATCTAATTTCACTGTTCAAATATACTCCAATTCCAATAAAAAAATAAAATATATATGTGTCAGTGTTTGTGTGTTTCCCAAACTCTCTCTCTGTCACATCACCGAATGAAGTAAGACTTGGATAAATTACTTTTTTTAGACAAAGATGACGAGACAAAGAACAAAGTTCACAAGACAGTCGCCCAAAAGACTGAGACAGAAAGACTAAGGCACACGTACAGAGAGTGAGCGCTCCGGAGCGACGCGAAAGAGAAGAAAACACTCATTAGACAGATCACCTCCCAAACTCCCACATCGTTTTATCTCTGCCTCGTTCGTCTATAGCAGTAGGTTACAACTATAACCTATAAAATTTGCCTGCAGCTAAAATAGTGTCATGGTTTTAATTAGTGGGTAACTCTCTGTTCAAAGAGTTATTTTAAGCCACAAGCGTTGAACTGGAAAAAAGCTGCACCTTGATGTCTGGTTTGAGTTACAACGCCACACTATATGGAGTTGTGTAAGGAATGAAAGAAAATATTCAGAGAGTGTTAATATATATATATATATATATATATATATATATATATATATATATATATGTGTCACCGACACCGACAACTATCTACACTTTAAGTCTTCCCACCCTAAACACCTCAAAGAGAACCTTCCCTATTCACAAGCACTTAGACTCAGAAGGATATGTTCCAACAATGTAGAATTAAATAAACACATTGAAAATCTGGAGCATCAACTCACAACACGTGGCTATAAACAACACCTAATCAGGGAACAAATAAACAAAGCAATTTCCACACCTAGAGAAGACACCCTAATGTACAAGATTAAAAATAAATCTAGCCCCATTCCTCTAGTAACCACTTTCAACCCCACTCTGCCTCCACTATCGCAAATAATCAAAAGTCGCTGGGAAATACTACATCTCAAACCAGACCTAAAAATATTGTTTAGGGAACCCGGCCTTCTAGCGTATCATAGACCTAAGAACCTAAAAGAAATCATAGGTAGTAACCACATTTCAGGGGACAAAGTAATCCGTAATAAACTAAGAACAAAAAAAAAAAAACAGGATTTTCCCAACCATGTAACAACAAAAGAAGTTTATGTTGCAACCATATTAAAAACACGAATTCATTCACTAGCTCAATCACTAAATCTACTTTCAAAATCTACCACGATTCTAACTGTAGAAGTCATAACATAATTTACCTCCTAGAATGCACACTATGCCAGAAACAATATGTAGGAAAATCTGAATGGCCCTTTCACTACAGAATTAATAATTATCGTAAGCGAATTAAGTCTACTCCCCATGAAAAATTATTACCTGTAGAACAACATTTCCGCCTGGAAAAACACGATTTCAAAACCCATGCCAAATTCACTATAATTGAGAGAATAGAAAAGTTCAGAGCAGATAACATTAGAAAGATTTTAGAGTCCCATGAAAATATCCAGCCGGGCTAAACCATAAATTTAACAATATATAACTCAACAAATCAAAGCCTACCCACATTTCTCACCCACACAAGACAGACATGCTTACGGAGGTGTGGAGACCTCACACTTATACACTTACACACATCATACTCACTCACTCCCTAATGAGCCAAATGATAACACACACCCACAACAATACACACGCTTACACATATCATACTCACTCACTCGCTAAGAACCAAATAACACACACACAAACACTAAACAGTGACACATCCCCTCGCCAGGTCCAATAAAACTGTCAAACTGACCAGAGAATTCAGAGCAACATGTATCTATCCAGCTCTTATCTCAAATAACAACTTAAAAGAGACTGTTTGACCAACACAAGGAATGTTAAAAGATTCATTTTAAAAAGATAAAAAAATAAAAAAACAAATGAAAACTACAGACAAAAGTTCATTTTCTCCAGCAAAAGACCCATTTCTGTAGTTTAGTGCTATCAGCAAGCTGAAATATTTCTCCTCCCGATGATGGCCATTTTGGTCGAAACTAGTCGAGGGATCTAAATGGAATAATAATAAAAAAAACGAAAGAATATTAATCTACAACCCAGTGTGTCTAAAGATTTTAATTTTTTAATTTTTTTATTGTTGAATATATATATATATATATATATATATATATATATATATATATATATATATATATAAAGAAATATACTCTTAAGGTGTGCTATATTTATGGGATAAAATGCTCAATATCAGAGATAGAGCGTGTGTAAATATAAAACTGAACATTGAAGTCAACACTTAGAGGCGATAGGCTGTTTCATGCTAGACATAATGGTCAGGCCCGATGATTGCGTCTAGCATGAAACAGCCTGTCGCCTCTGAGTGTTGACTTCAATGTTTACTTATATATATATATATGTGTGTGTGTGTGTGTGTATGTGTGTGTGTACATATATATATATATATATATATATATATATATATATATATATATTCACGATACATTTGTGGTTTACATATTTTCAGCAGTTCTCGATGATGGCCTATGTTCCGGTTTATCATAAATCACTCACCTCCACCCTCTGAGCTTACTTTTTTTTTTACTTAGCGCAGATCTGACATTTAATTGGTCAAATACTCACAAGTCTATTTTTAATTCTGTCCATATGCACCGCACTTTAACTTTCAGAAAAGAAGTAATACTTTGTTTTTAAATTTTCTTAAAAATCATTTAATCATCAGTTACTTAGCATCGCCTGAAGAAGGTCAATGTATTGAAACATGAAAGCTTTTGTGTAGCGATTTCAAAATGTTTTTATTATAGTAGCTTATAAGTAAAATATAATAATATATACACAAACAGAAGTCTCTCTCTATCTATACATATATATATACAAACAGAAGTCTAGAGTGAAATGTTTGAGGTTCAAGAGTTCAAATGTAAATGTCTCGGTACATATGTGTGTGTGTGTTTGTGTGTGTGGGGGGAGAGAGAGAGAGTAAGTATATATGTATATGCGTGTATTCAAAAGTAGCAGTCAGTTTGCTTAAAATGGGTGATGTACAGGGTTTGGACAAAATAATTGGAGCAGTTGCAAAATCCACTCCTATATTTCAAAGACCTTTTATATTAAGAACTTTAACTAAAACTTTGTAATTGCAGGTTATATCTATTGTAAATACGTTTATTTATCTAATTTACTGTCTTTGGCTTATTTAGTTTTAGAATTTAGTAAAATTTAAGCTAAATGTGTGACCTCTCCAAGTTCGAAAAAGAGCAAATTTTTGGAGCTTGCATGGCAGGAGCCTCGGTCACTAAGGTTGCTGAACTGTTTGTTTTTTTCAAGAGCTATCATATCAAGAACACTGATGCAATTCGAGAAACAGGGCAAGACCTCTAGCAACCGTAACAATTCGGGCCGGACTTGCAAACTTACTGACAGGGACTGACGTGCATTGAAACGCAATGTGGCAAAAAATCATCGGACAAATGAGGCCAAAGTGTCTGCTGAGTTGAATAACCATCTGAATAGTTCAGTTTCTACTAAAACTGTTCACCGCCAGCTCCATAAGGCTGGATATCATGGAAGAGCCGCTGTAAGGAAATCTCTTGTCTTCACTCACAACATTCAAAAGAGGTTGAAGTGGTGCAGAGATCACAATGCCTGGTCTGCAGACCAATGGAAGCAAGTCATATTCTTAAACAAGTCCAGTTTTTCTCTTTTCCCAACTTCAGGGCGAGTTTATGTGTGAAGGCAGCCGAAAGAAGCTTACAACCCTGACTGCCTTCTTCCAACAGTGAAACATGGAGGTGGATCAGTGATGGTTTAGTCCGCCATATCATGGAAATGTCTCAGTCCAATAGTTGCCCTGCATGGTAGAATCAACAGCAAAGATTATCTGAACATTTTGGGAGATCATGTTCATCCAATGACCAAGACTTTATTCCCTGATGGTGACTGCATCTTCCAAGATGATAATGCTCCAATACATAACGCTCGAGTGGTTAAGAATTGGTATGAAGAGCATGAAAGTGAGCTAGAACACATTGAGAGGCCTCCCCAATCTCAAGATATCAATATTATTGAACATTTGTGGTGCATTTTGGAGCAACAAATTAGGAGCCGCTATCCTCCACCGTCGTGTCATAAAGAACTGGAGAAGGTTTTAATGGAAGAATGACTGAAAATTCCTCTGGATGAAGTCAGGAAGCTGTATGATTCCATTGCTAGACTATTAAAGCTGTCTGTGAGGCTAAAGGAGGACCAACTCCATATTAAATAAATTTTCTTTGAATTTAACAAGTGTTCCAATTATTTTGTCCAACCCCTGTATATTTGAGTGTAAAGCTGTAAGCACAGGCTTGTGTGGACGTCTAGGTTGGCAATGTTAACAGGAGATAATTATTTTATGAGTTTATACATGACTGTGTGGGTGGCGCATTTGTCGTATTTCGGCTCTGGGTATGTTACGATGAACGCAGCATTAGAGAATCTATAAAATTAATTCGTCGATTCTGATTTGAGTTGACTTTTCATCTCGTTGGTCGAAATATGACATCGCGATTCCGAATATATATCTATTTGTAGAGATGGTGAAATTTTAGTGTCTTTGTTATTATTTATTTTTCAGTCAATAGAGAGTTACACGCTCAGTCCATGGTATTCCCAGCATTTTTTTGTAGAACCACATCTCTGTTGAGGCAACAAGTCGCCACTTCATATGTGAGAAAATTGTCCAGTATTCACTGTCATGTAAGAAGAGGATTGATATTACATTGCAGTCGACAAAAGAAATTATTTTTTATGATGTATTAATGAAATTACATTAAAATTGTTTATAAATGGACCATACATTCTGTCTCCTTATATTTTCTGGTTAAACTTTTCTTCCTACTTTTCTTTACTACTGTCGGAGTTAGCTCCTCCTTGGCTCCTTAAACCGGAAGAGAACAGGTCATTTCGACCTTGACCTTTCGGTTGTGCTCCCTACACGCTGTTAACCCGAGGTAAAGACTAGCAAGTTACCTTTTCAGTTTAGTTATATTACGAACCTAGTCGTAATATACTTCTAGGCATTTTTAGGCCTTGGTTTTCTTTTAGCTAAGCTCTCCTCATTTTTTAGATAGACTTTACTGTGTTAGCTTACCAATTCTCTTGCTAGTCTCCCTTACCACAAGACAGTGACTTCTTGCTAAAAATAGGGTTGGCGACTGAAACGGTCGGTACGCTGGCCCCTGGCCTCCGTGGCCAGGATGTTGATCACTCGGCTGTGTATTAAGTTACGCTCCCATTTATTTTTGTCTGCCAACTTGACGATAGTTGGAAACTTTGCTTTCTCTCTCTACTTCGCCTCTTCCTTCTGGCTCCTTGCCAATGTCCGACTCTCGGCATTCCGTCCCTACTGGCTGCCTGCACGCCGTCCATAACCTTTCCCGTACACTACGTTTGTAATTATTACGGGAGGTTACTAATATCGGACTCGACCGGCAGAAACTCAACGCCTGCACTGGACCTTTGACATGCCCGAACAACATCGCAACGCCAGCTCCTCTTTCCTTCCCAACACGTCAAGTTGGCATCCCGGCAACGACCAACAGCGATCATCTGCATTGACCAGCAGCGATCACCTGTAACAACCAACCTCGACCATTAATGCCTGCACTGGAACTTCAGCATCTCTACCGTTCCGACCACCTTTATTTCTTTATTACTTTTCTAGAATAAATTAGCTTATATTTTATATCCTCGTTCTGTCGTCTATGTTGGTTCACCTTGTCAGATTTAACATCTTCAAAAATGCTAGCGGGCCTCTTGTGACGTCATCACCCTCTTGCGGGGGCGCTCGAGGGGTCCGCTACACTACCATGTCTAAGAGTGCTTGCAGCGTTTTCCGGTGTAGATTCTCATCACGGTTTCATCTACGCAAATTAAAATCTAGGATGAGTTGATTGGATTCTATCTCTGTAATGGGCTATTGGTTGGTGATAGAAAAAGTGGTAAATAAAAAGAAAATAGAAATAAAACATAATGGCTTTTTCTTCTGGAGGGAAAATTAATTCACAGTAGTGAACAACTTATAAAGAAATTCTGTCGGCCTTTGTTGTATTAGTAATATGCTTGGTAACGAATGTCATCCAACAAGTTTCGAAATAACCTTAAAATGAAGGATTCAGTCTGTGTTTTACAATCGATTTTATTAAATAAGGAAAGAAAAGTATAAAGGAATAAAAAAAAAAAATTCAGCTTCCATATGAAATAAGGAACACATTATTAAATTCCAGGGAAGTAAATGCAAAGAATTAAGAAAGCGTTATCTCCCTTCGTTCACATTTCGCATTCTATTCGCCCAGAAAGCGTTTGGATTTCTATCAATTATTTGTATTAATTATGATATATAATTATGCTTATTACATATATTATTGATATTGTACTAATATTTCATTTCAGCATCGAAAAATTCTCCGACAATTAAAGTAAGCAATATGAAGTCAGAACAAAAAAAAAAAAAAAAAAAAAAAAGAAAGAAAATTCTGACGAGATTTCTGATACAAGATTTGTATCGCATACCTTGACTTCATTTTATTTACTTCTTCCGCTTTTCATAAGACACATTTCCGGAAAGCAGCCGTTACTTTTTGTTCTTGCACTTAAAAAATATTATGATAAAAAGCAATCAAAAATTGAAGGAAAATAGTTGAAATGAAAAAATTTAATCTCGGATGTTAAATAAATTTATGTGCTTAAATATTAAGGAAGAGACTTGGGATTCCTTTTTTTTATTATCTTGCGTATTATTTTTATATTTTACATAGTAGTGACACAATTCAGTACAAGTGCTAACTTTGCTAACCTTTTTTCATCAAGATGGTACAGCACTTCATTATGCTTTGGCAGTAAGGAACTAGCTTGACCAAACCTTCCCACAACTTTGGATCGGACGATGTGGCGGAATTGAATGACCGCCGGGTTCACCCGACTTAACACCAATGGACTTCTTTTGTAAAGAATAAATTTGTCGACAAAAATCCCCACACAGCAGACGAATTAAAAGTGTTCATCTTGGAATCATTTATTGACATTGATGCGGATCAGAATTTCTGTCTTACTGTGTGTCACAATGGCCTGGAGAGATTCAAGAAATTTGAGAATGTTGAAGGAGGATATTTCGAGCATCTTTGAGATTAAACAGTGTTAAACGTGATTGTAATAATTTGTAAAAATAACTGTAAAGTGTATATCTACTTTTGGTCCATCCTG
This sequence comes from Acanthosepion lycidas, assembly GCA_963932145.1. Taxonomy (NCBI): domain Eukaryota; kingdom Metazoa; phylum Mollusca; class Cephalopoda; order Sepiida; family Sepiidae; genus Acanthosepion; species Acanthosepion lycidas. Next base: position 109,352,763 of record OZ010591.1, read on the forward strand.
TAGGACTCTGTTTCGAATTAAAGAAAATCACCTAAAGAGGGCTAGAGAGTTGAAACAAGGAAAGCAGAAAAGGAAAAGTATCTTTTGCCAATGACAAAGAGAATTTTTAAAAATCCATTAGGAATTCGATACAATTATACCCCCCCTCTCTCTCTCTCTCTCTCTCTCTCTATATATATATATATATATATATATATATATATATATATATACACAGGGAAATTCTCACTATTTAATTCTTGAAGGAATTTAACGTTAGAGAATTTTGTTTTGAAGATCAAAGTCATTCTTTGTGAAGCAACGCCTTTTTTTACTTTGAGGTTCACCCGAGGCCACTCGAGGTAGAGGTTTACAGAGTAAGAGTCACAGTTTATGTGAATATGTGGGGAAGATAACGGTTAATCTAAGATTTGGACAGGTTAAGATTGTAGTGATCGATGAAGCACCCTCTTAATGATTGTAGTGATCGATGAAGCACCCCCCTCTTAATGATCTTTTAATCTCATTTCAGAGCCATTTCCGCAGCACAACAAATTATGAAAATTATCTAGTTCATAATTTTCTCTTTCATGAAATTTTATCATAGTTTGGAAACCGCTTTGCTTTTGTAAGTAACCGGTGCATAATCAAATTCAGTTTTTTTAATTTTAATTAAATTAATAAATGCAATCAACTTCCGTATTTAGAAAATAAGCGCCGAGTAACTGGTTTCTGTGGTTTGCTTAATAAAAACCGCCTTTTATGTCCATTGTGAATACAATATATATCGAAAACCTAATTAGAATAATTTGTAGGATTTATTCTCGACATGTCGGCAATTTAATATTAATTTTCAGGACTAGTAAAGGCTCGTTTAGGTCAATGATTTAAAAAGTCATTTATGTGTTAGTGAAATGAAAAAGTAAAGTAAAAACGCAATTAGCATTTTTCATTTTGCAAAAAAAAAAAGTAGAATTAATCAAAATAATGGGGTACCTGGAAAAAAAGAGAAGGAATATGTTTTTTTTTAATCAATTCACACCAATCAAAGGGGATAATGCCACTAAGACTCTAGGTTCTAGTGGGAGTGAAGATAACAATAATAATAATAATAATAATGAAAAAACTTTAGAAATAGGCCAAAAACCCAAACAGGAAACAAGGTATACTCTTCTTACTCCTGTTCAAAAGACAGGGTAGGAGTGTGAACCGGGTGATAAGCAAAATCGTCTGCTCTTGGTCTTCTCGACTTTTCAATGTCTGTGAGATAGGCTTTAGTACACATACAGTACATAGTACATTCTAGGCTTTAATACACACACATACATACACATAATATATAATTGAATGATAACAACTAAGAAAATACGTGAAAGTTACAAGAATTGCTACTATGTGGGGCAGGTTTTTTTTTATAATATCCCATTTAATCTTGGTAATGATGTTATTTTGTTTCTGGCTCCATATTATATTTTGCGAGTGTTGTGTTGTTTTTATATTTTTCTGTTTTAAATGAGGTTTGATGATTATTAAATATCTCTTTAAACGTTGTTTCTCTAGCTCCTACGTAGGTTTTTCATCCGCGTTTGTTTTGTTTGTTTCAGCAGCTTTATATATTATGTTGTTGGTTAGGCATTTGTTGTTAAGTGGGTAGTTGATTTTATTTCGACAATAGCAATTGTTGTTTTTGTTGAATGTTTTTTATTGTGTTTAGTTATTATTTTTTCAATATTATCCATGCAGTTGTAATTGATTTTTACTGTATTTTTGTTGATAATTTTTGATAGTTTGTTGTGTTTGGAGAAATGTTTCTCGACTATTTTGAAGAATTTTTTTTTCATATTTGTTTTTATTGTATGGCGGATTGAACAAGATTATGTTTCTTTTTCTATTGTGTTTGTTTTCATTTGTATATTTTAATTTGTTCGGATAACCGCTATTTCTTAATGCTGTTTCATATATTTTTGCTTTCGTTGAATATTTTTATGTTGCTGGAATTTGTCGATATTCATTTGTTTATGGATATGAGTATGTGCTGGAATATATTCGTCGAGTGGTTGAAATTTTTGTTGATGTATATAGGGTTGTTATTTGGTTTTCTGTATGGTTTGTATGTTCTGTTGTTTAGACCCAATGTTATTTCTAAGAAGTTTACTACTTTTAGGTAGGATTTTATGACTATTTTAAATCCTAATGTGTTGTAGGTTTCTATGATCTGTTTTCTTATTTTTTCTGTACTTCTGCCATCGCCCCTCTATAACCCTAAGTCTTTTTTGGATAATGATGTATGTTAATTCATTGACGATGTATATACCTATGAGTTCGCATATTTTTGCGTCGTCATATCTGACCATTGTTACGTCAAAAGTATCACCGATACTGGTATTGTCATTATTATTGGTATTGCGTTTTTTTTTGTTCATATTTTGTTGTTGATTTATAGTATTGATTTCCTACAGTGTTTGATGATGTTTAGATCTTCATTTATGATTCTTATGCATTGTTTCGCTACGTCTAGTGCATTGTTTATTGTGTTTTCATTGATGTATGGGTAAAAATCTTTTATGTCTAGTTGTATGAATGAACAGTGTCTTTTATAGGCGAGGTTGAGAGACCAATTAATTGTTTCTTTTGTATTCATTCATTAGCTTATGTTTAGTATTCTTCTTAACTTTGAGCATATTTTTCCACAATTTGCTTACTTAATTTTCCAATATTGGATTTTGTCGGATTTATTAATCAGCATGTTGGTTTATTTAGAAAAACTTTCTTTGTGATCTTTTAATTTAATAAAATATTCTACTTTCGGTAATTGTTTTATTCTGTTGTTTAGTTCTAATTTCGTGGCTATTGTTTTTGCTTCTTCATTTATATTGTTTTCCAATTCATTGTTGCTAGTTTGGTAGAATTTGCTGATTTCTTTTTTAATTTGTTTTTTGTAGTTGTTTGCTTCTATTTTATAAATGGCTCTGGACTTTTGTTTGCTTTTGTATGAATTGTTTTTTGATTGTTTTATTATTTCTTGGTCTTTTTCCATTTGTTTTTGGAATTTGTTTTCCTTATTACTAGTTTATTATATCTGTTAGTTCATTTTCGAATGCAATGAGTTCACTCTGTTGTGGTGTGCTTTTCGTTGTTGTTGTTGGTGTTGTCATTGTTGAGAAAGTAGAATACTTTCCATCTTATGAGCTTTAAGAAATATTTGTTTTTTTTTCTGTGAGTTTGATATTATATGTTTGTGTATATTTGGTGTAGGTATATATTTTAGTGAGTAGTTGTACTGTATTTGTACCATGTTGGTGTGTTTTTTCTGTAGAAATATATCAGCAGAATTGGATGTTTGTCAGAAAGGGAATATTCGAAGAATCTGCAAGAGTGCCCAACTAGATGATAATATTTATCTCCGGAGCTTATTCGAAATATTGTTTTTGAAGCCAAAATTGCTAGTTTTTCAGTGGTTTGTTAATAAGGATGCATTTAAAGCAATCAGCTTTGTGGGAGAGTGCTCAATATCGAAGATAGAGATAAAGGGTTAATAGAAAGTTATAGAATTTTTTTTTCACTTAACCCTTATTTACTTCGGAGTTTCGTAACTTATAGGTAGAGTCACTTATCGGGATAGACTTAAACTGCTGTCATTTCTCTGTTTCCTTGTACTTTTCTTGCGATATGAGTGTGTTTCGTAGGTGTTGTAACGAAAGAGAAAATGTAAAAAAGAGAAAGGAAGAGAAAGAAATAACAATCAATCAACACACCACCAAACACATTCATATCACAAGAAAAGTACAAGGTAATCGAGAAATGACAGTAGTTTAACCCTGTTCCAATGAGTCACTAGACGTATAGTCACGAAACTCCGAAGTAAACAAGAGATAAGTGAAAAAAAAAAAAATTCGACATTAATTCAATATATATATATATATATATATATATATATATATATATAGTTACGAAAAAATCTTAAAAATCCATTTCGGTTATAATTTATTTCGCGAATATTTTTAAATTTATCTTTTCGGACCGAATGTTCTTCGAAATGGATCATTTATTTTTTTTTCTTGATTCATTATTATAATGCTCTGTAATTTAAATTTACAATCAGCTCTCTTTGGATTAATACTCTCTTTGGAATTATCCCTAACAGTCACAAATTGTTATAATATATTGTTATATATATATATAAAACAAAATTCAAAATTACCTCACATGGGGATAGCTCTATTTCAAAAACTGACATAGTTTTAGTCGGTTGAAATAGATCTATTCCCCATTCGAGGTAATTTTGGATTTTGTTGTGTAATACGATTTATCGCCTCTGTTATAATAAATACAGTGGTCTCTTTTTGTGGATCAGTTTTAATATTTTATATTACTAAGATCCACTTGGATTATATACCAACGGATTTATTACCTTTACTCGCTCTCTCTCTCTTTCTCTGTCTCTCTCTCTCTCTATATATATATGTGTGTGTGTGTGTGATATAATTTCTGTTTATACGTTATTTTTATAGATACAATTTATAGAAGTATATTCTCTGTTTTTAATTAAACATTATTAATTACATTTAATTTAAAAAAAAGCATTTACTTAAATAAATTGTATCTATAAAAATAACGTATAAACAGAAAATATATTAAATAATTGTCAGACTTAATCAATTTCTCTCTCTCTCTCCCTCTCTCTCTCTCTCTCTCTCTCTCTATATATATATATATATATATATATATATATATATATATATATATATATATATATACTAATAAATCAAACAGCGCCTCTCAGGGACACTGATCCAGAAAATCGTGCTATGCGATCATCAGATGACAAAAACCGAGCACTTAAGAGTTGTTTTGTTAGTATTACGATGTTGTTTTAGTCTAATTGCTAGAGGCATTGAATGCTCTAGGAAATAGGAAAACCCGCTATACAAAAAATATCGAAGCACCAGGTACAATGCGAACTTTCTCGAACGATCGACCTAATGAGCCACATAACAAAACTTATAATCCGAATTCTTATAAATAGATTAGGCCCCAAATAGGACAAGAACAACGTAGTTTCGGTAAAGCCACTGGAATAAGGAATGTAATATTTATGCTCAGAATGATATCAGAAAGAGCAATACAAATGCAGAAGGAAACATAACTATGTTTTATAGATTATGCAAAAGCGATTGACAAGATATATCACAAAGAATTGTTGAAACTACTTGGTAAGTCTGATATATTTGGAAAGAATATTAGAATAATCCCAAAATTATACTCTGCCTGCATAAGGTTAGAAAATGAATTCAGTAAGTTCACAAAATAGAAAGGAATGTACGACAAGGACGTGTCTTCTGACCTGACTTATTCAACCTTTACATTGAAGCGACCCTGAGAGAATTAGAAGTCCTAGCAGGATTCATTATTAGCGGTGTTACGTTAACCCTATATTTGTGCCCTCACCTCAGATTTTATAAGTATATTTTCAGTACCTTGTGTATTTGCGACGAAACATATGAATCTTAATAACATCTTTATTTCTTGAACATGCAGATTGTGAGATATATATTGTTTTTATAACCAGATATGTCAGGGCCAATTCTCGGAAAAGAACCTTCCCTTCTACCCACTATTTCCTACCTGGTTCCTGATGCGTAGGCCAAACAAACGCTGTTTGACAGATAAGTGCGAATGACATTAATAGGGTCCGTGAATGACGCATATCTTTTTTGGGGGCCGACACGTGACCCAACATATAGCAGTTTTCGTTTCGTACGTGTTGAGGTAACAACAATCTCATATAGTTGCTGGCTGTCGGAGGAGTCGGACGTCACCAAAACCAGTCTTAGCTATTTGCCATTAGAAGAAGCAGTTGTCACCAAAACCAGACTTCGTTGTTTGATGCCAGAAGAATTAGATGCCACCAAAAACCAAAGGACCGACGCGAGAATCTAGATCAACATCGTCAACCCAAGTCGGCTACACTCCCGTGATTTTTCTGTGTGTTCTCCTCGCCATCAACCCGGATTGGACGGCGCCAGTCAAAAATTCATATTAGAACATTGTCAATCCCACCCATTGCTTTCAGAGAGGTGTATGAATATCCTTTGAACAAACTGTACCCCGATAATAGTCAATCGACGTCGATTCCAACCTTATGTAAGTTTCTACATGTTTTTCCATATCTTATAATCTACTATCTCCGTATTCATATGTATTTCGCCGCATTAATATCTGTTTAATTGGTAACTTATCTCCCCATCCCTTGTATTATTTAGTTTTCTTTTTCATTTTCTTACATTCACACTTTGTGTATTCTATAAATAAAATCTTTGTATTATATATTCTCGTGTTGTCTTCTGTTGTTCTGTGTCTGCATATAGTTCATTTTCCGACGTCCGGAATTAGAGAATTCCCGTCCCAACGTTCTTTTCTTTATTTTTATATCGAACCTCGGGATCTCTTACTTATTTTTTTTTATTTTCTCGTTGCGTCTCGGCTATCGTAGTCCCACTGAAACCCTGGGCGTAACAGCGGTTACACTCTTAACAATATTAGATATGCAGATGATACAGTGTTTATAGCAGACACAGAAGGGAAACTACAAGAACTCCTACGGAAACTATTGAAGGAAAGTGAGAAGAATGGACTATCAGTTCTTAGAAAACAGACTGTATGGCCGTCAAGAAAAGGAACAACTCAAGATACGAACTAAGAATTGGGGACGGAAAATATGACATCGAAATCCGAAGGCATTTCGTTAGTGAAAGGTGCCATCCAAAAGTTAAGCAAAGTATTAACAGGAAATGTAGTTCTACAGAAGGTTGCTGGACTTGTGAGTAACGACCAAGTCTTAGTGAAAATGGAAACAAAAACAGCAATTATACTTAGAATTAGAAAAAAAAATGAAATTTCTTGGGCACATAATGAAGAAAGAAGGCTCGTAAAATTTGATACTCACAGAACATATTGAAGGCAAGAGAGACAGACAAAAATAGCGCATAGACTAACTAACGAGTTTGTGAAAGTGTTTGACAAACAGCAATTAAGAGAGATAGTAAAAAGACAAAGTTCACTAAGAGCTACAAGGGAAAGGAAATTGAGCAATGATCACTCACATCCTGAAGGGATACGACACACACACAAAATTATTGGCCCTCTTGCCTCAATAATCAATTGTGTAACGTTTATTTTTTATTATTGCCTTTACTCGTTTTTGATAGTTCCTTACAAGTTGGCTACACACACTAATAGGTATTTTGCTCCATTCTTCATTAGCAATAGGTTTTAGTTCCTCCAAATTTGAAGGACTTCTTTCTCTGACTTTTTTCAATGAGGTTTACGTCAGGAATTTGTGCCGTTACGACAATACCTTAATTTTGTTGTCATCTAACAATTCGTGTCATGTGTCTCGTGTCATTGCCATGTTGGAACGTCCAGTGACGTCCCAAAGACAGCTTTTGTGTACTTTGTTTTATCTTATTTTTAAGAATAACCAACTTCTGCTCTTTATCTATGATATCCTGTACTCAAACTGGTCCTCCTGGTGCAGAATCAGCAAAACAACCCCAGAGCAGAACGCGCTTAATTGTATGGAGGACATTTTTTTGGTTTGTGAGCTTCATTCACTTTCCTCCATACATAAGGGGAGTTCATGTGATCAAATAATTCTAGTTTGGTTTCAACTGACCATAAAACAGAGTTCCAATATATACTCCCATGCTCTCGATGTTTTCTCGCAAAAAATTAACACAAGCTTTCTTTTGACATCTAAAATAATCGTTGTCCGAGGCAAGTTGAAGTTATTGAGTTTTATGTCGTCATAATTGTCATAGCTGGCAGATTCCAAATGAATCTATGCAAGTGCAGAAAATACTTGCCTTCCTTCTGAAACAACATTTTTATCATAAACCTTTTATAGAGTCCGAATATATTTTTCCATCATGATTTTTGTTTCTCTTTCGTTCTCTATTGCATCCTTGAAAATATTCAGCTCAGCTGCTAAGAAAGTCGGTTCAGTGTGTCGTGCGAGGCAATTTTTCTTTTCGGAATATTACATATCTATGTTTACCATTCGTTCATGCTTAGAATATTGCTGCCATATATGGTCCAGTGCCGTGCTTTTGATAAAATCTAAAGATGAATCAGCAATATTATTGGCCCTGATCTGGTAGCCCGGCTTCAGTCACTTGACCACCGCCGTAAAGTTGCCTCTGTGTGCCTTTTTTTTTAAAATAAATACTTTCATGGTAATTGTTCGAATGAGCTCTTCGCTATGTTACCTAGAATTTATGAATTTAAGCGTAGTACTAGACTGGAGTTAAGATCTCATCAATTTACAGTTGAGTTGACTAGATGTAAATTCTATACGAACGGTTTCTTTTCTCGCATTTCTCGCTTGTGAAATTCCCTTCCGGCTCCATGCTTTCTAGTCGACTGTAATCTACAAAAATTTAAATGCAATGCAAATTGCTATCTACTGTCCTCCTGATTACTCTTTTTCCTTTCTGCTAATGACTAATGGTTTTATCCTTAAATCCTTCACAGCCTGTAAAACCTTGTGTTTTAGTGGCCGTACTGCCTTGCTTGGGGTGATACCGATAAAGAAATAGCCATTTTTTCTTAGTAATTGTAAATTTAATATTAAAGCCGAACACTTTTGTAAAACTGAAGTAAACATAATCATAGGAATTATAGTAAATATATATTTTGCAAATGTCTCAAAATACTTCTTTCTCCCAATGTATGCATTTCAGTTTGCTTATCACTCACTCTCTCGCCCTTGCTATATCTATCTCTCTTATATATATATATATAGTTTTAGTGCTCAACATCGGGGATGTAAAGTGTGTAAATATAAGAGTTGGCCACTGAGATTAATATTAAGCAACGACAGTTTGTTTTATGCTCAAACGCTATCTCCTGGTCTGGAGATTGTGTTCAAGCATAAAATTATCTATGTATCTATCCATCTACACCTGTGCTTTGTTGGACGAAGGATGGCCCTAGATGAGTATAGTCATTGCGTGAAGTACTTAGAATCGATTGTGTTTGTGAGCAGCATGTATGTGACGTAATCCAAGACTGTATATGGCTTCTTTAGTGACTCTTCAATCCGTCTCTGCTTAAGTAGACCCTTCCACATTCATCATACGTCAAGAATTATGTAAACCAGAAATGAGAAAACAAACCCAGCCAAAGCCGTAACAATGACAACACCACCAATCAGGAATGTCTCTTGGAAGACCGACCTGGAGCCGCAATTCTAGTTTCTAGTTGCGATCTTCAGAAGGTTGCTAGTAACGTGAAACTCAGCGTTCCAATTTCAAATCGGTGTCGCTGGACACATTCGTGATTGTTGTTATTGCACCCGACACATATATACAGATGTGTGTGCACATGTATGCGCGTAAATATTTCAAATAGCGGGAGGAATCTACTCGGAAACTGATACAAATCCTTAAAGTGGGCAATACAAATGTTGTAGACCAATATATATATATATATATATATATATATATATATATATATATATATATATATTTGTGTGTGTGTGTGTATGTGTGTTTCTGTAAAAATTCAGATTTAATAAAAATATATCTGTAAAAAATATTATGAATAAAAAGAAAAGGAAAACTTCGTTACCAACGCACTTCGTCCTCTCGAGCGGACGAAACGCATTGGTGAGCTTTCTTTCACCTTTGTTCACACATACACATTCACACACACACACACACATATATATATATATAGAGAGAGAGAGTTAGCAATATATATAATTCTCTCTTTGTCTATGCATTTCTCATTTTGTTCATTTGTTTCTATCTTTCTTGCTTACTCTCTCCTTTTCTTACTATCACCCTTTCTTTCCCTTTATCTTTCCCCATCTCTCTACCCGTATTCTTTCTTTCTATCCCCCTTCCTTCCATTCTCTCTTTCCTCATCTCTCTATTCCCAACTCTTACCTTTTTTTTTTTTCTCTCAATAGATCTACAGAATGAGAGACCAAATATCTAATAAAGGCATATGTAAAGAGTCTGAGGTAAGCACATTAAAGATAAGACATAAAAAAAAACAATCTCTGATCAAACAATCCACATTTCGACAGCTGGTGCTTCAGACATCAACAAAAAAGGAATAAACAAACAAATCATAAGAAAAGAAAAAAAAAGCACATGCCCTTATTGTGTTATGCGCCCCAATTGACATTTATTTTCTTTGTCGCTTTTAGATTCTCGTGAAATTCCTTATTCTGGTAAAATATTAAAAAATCAAGGTCGAAAATTAAGAGAGTATTTGGCATCAGTCAGCCAAGTTAGAATCGCCCTTCGGTCCCCCCACTCTCTCTCTCACTTTCTCTATCTACCTTTCCTCTCTCTATCTGTCTCTCTCTATCTTTCTCTTTCTATCTTTCTTTATCTCTCTCTCTTTCTCTCTCTCTCTCTCTCTCTCTCTCTCTCTATATATATATATATATATATATATATATATATATATATATATAGGCAGCATATCTTCATTCAAAAATGTTTCATAGTATAGACATGGAAATACAAATTTTATCGCAGTTACAATAAGTTTGTCTTTGTAATTTACTCCTGAAGATGATCTCGGAAAAGATCAAAAGAACGTGGGGTAAAAAAAATACAAAAAACTACGGCGCCTTCCTTGACAAATTTCATTTTAACCTCCAGAAACTGATTAGACAACTAGAAAGGATCAGTATAAAATAAGTAGACAAAATATGTCCATATTATTCAATATATATATATATATATATATATATATATATATATATGTGTGTGTGTGTGTGTAAAAATTCTTAGAAGGAATTACTACTTTCTCAAGCCAGCATACACAACATCAAACATCAAAGAAAAATGGCTGAATCCAGCATTTCAACTTTTAGAGATATGTAATACAAACGTCCATTTTATATTTTAACCCAAGAAACTTTTTCTTCGTTTTTTTTTCAAGTATACTAAATGACTTATTCTGAGGTCTAAATGCCTAGACATTTCAGTTAATCTGTTATTGAGCGTCTTTAAATTTCAAAATTCCCTTTCAATGATGCTATATGACATCATCTAGGATCTAACACTTCAATCTTTTCAGTTGAATATTTATAAGCAGTCTCAAATTTGTAAATTTTAACTGTAAATTATATACTTTTTGCAAAATAAAACCATTGCATTTGTTTTGAAAAATATTCGTCGAATTAAAAAAATGCGTCAGCTAAACTAAGTATAGTTTTCATCTTGTCTTCTCATTCATTCATATATATATATATATATATATATATATATATATATATATATATATATATGTGTGTGTGTGTATTGTATGTGTCTGTGTTCTCGTGTGTATCTCTATGTGTTGGTGGGTGGGGGTCAACATTTGTAAACCTTAGCGCTTAGCATTTGTATTTCCCTCCTCGATGATTATGGTTAGTATACACTCTGTGAATTTATGTGATAGAATAAACAACATTAGCAGAGATTTTACGAGGATTTTTTATCTGCAATCAAAATCAGATGGATACATTTATCATTAGCACAACACAACACTGTTTATGTAAGTGATGATGACTGTGTCTTTGAAATGCCGACACAATTTCCCCTATTCACAATTCATGGGGCCTTGCATACAGAGTAGGAGTTCCTTGTTTCCAGGTTTCGGGGTGGGAAACAATCAATGTCAGCGGCTTGACTGTATTTCTACTGGCCCATTGTTCTTGGAATATCTTGTGTTGTTAGTGACTCACCCAGTTCTAGATTTCGGCATTTAGCTTCTCAAGAAGGTGGAACTGGTCTGACGAAATCTAAGAACTAGAGAAAGAAAAAGGAAAAGAAAAGGGTGCCAAACATATTTCCACTTATCTTGGTACGTTTAGGAAAAACAATTTTTGTCAGTCATGTCACGCCTTCCAATTCACTCACCGCTATGCAAAACTAATAATGGTCGACTAACCTGGCAGAGAGAGAGAGAGAGAGAGAGAGAGCAAATGTGTGTAGATGTCAAAGACTAGATATAGTTAAGTATTTTAAAAAAGTATTTGCTGATATCTTTTGTATTTATTGTTAATTGAAAAAGACCCAGTTAAAATCACGTTTAAAAAAAATCTAAGTGAATGTAATAAAATTCAATTATATATATGTATGTGTGTGTGTGTGTGTTTATGTGAAAATGAGAAAATCGGCTGTCAGTTGCTGATACACCCTGACAGATTATAAATCTTACTGTTATTTTTCATTATTTTAACACACACACACACACACACACACACACATATATATATATATATATATATATATATATGTATATATATATATATATATATATATATTTATATGTATATATATATATATATGTATATATATATATATATATATATATATATATATATATATATATATATATATATGTATGCATTTATGTTAGGAAAAACTTTTTCCGTGTGACGCGTTTCGTCCTTTAGGACTTGATAAGATTAAGATGATGTTTACCTTGATACATGTGCACGAAGGAGATAGCAGAAATATTTTCCCTCTTTGTCATCGATTATATATATATATATATATATATATATATATATATATATGTATGGGGGTGTACCGAGTGCAACATCTTAAATGTCCATCTCACAAAATGTTTAATATCCCCGACCAAAAAACAAAAACCACATAAACAGTAAACGAATTTCTTTTTTCCAGGTTTTCAGATAAGACATTTAGCCATCTTGACACCAATTGTCGTATGACTCCCTGAAAAAAATCGTCTTTTCAACTGAGCAATGGTGAAAGGTAAAATCATCCAGTCCTTCAGTAATGGTACCAACATTCATATTCTGGCTTCCATCTTCAAAGTCCATTCAAGAACCATTACGAGAACATTGAATAAGTTTAAAAGGTAAATGTAGAGAGGAAAACTGAATCAGGAGGATTCATCAGGAAGGGGGATCATCATTTCAACTTCGAGCTAAAGAGGATCAATTAGAAAAGATCCAACTCAAACCAATTCTCAACTGACACTTGAGAAAAAAGTTTGAAAATGAAATTGTACGTGAAACCTGTGAGGCGCCTTATTCCTCCAGGACATAAAGTTAGAAGGTTAGAGAGGTCGAAGATCATCTTGAATAAGTTGGAAAATGATCCTGGAATAATATATACATATTTGAATTTTATTTCAATCCTTCATGAGCTTCCGAGCTTCAGTTATGATTAATTAATGATGAACATGTCATTTTCGTTTATGATCGATTTCATCTGGATTCTTCGGTTGAGCTTGGAGAGTAATTATACATTCTTATTGCTCAAAGTTGAGCCCAGTTGTGTTGTAAAATCCTCGGAGAATTCCAGTAAGATATTTTTAAGGATTTTTAATCTTAATCTAACAAATGGACAATTTTGCTGTTACACGTTTTGGACAATTTTGCTGTTATATATATATATATATATATATATATATATATTTAAGTTATGAAAACTTGGTAATCCGTATGGGTAATCCCAAGGAGGATGAAATCCTGAGAGCTCAATGTAAATCCAGAGCTAATATTTTAAATAAAAATAGACCACTTTAAGGTACCATTATAATAATTTATTTCACCAGAGTCCTTTTAAAGGACGCCGGATCATCAGATAGCACTTCCAAAAATGAAATGAAACGAAAAATGAAATTAAAATTGATGGGTAGTGTAAGGTTCTGTAATTTAACAGAGAGTGTAAAAGAGGTAGTTAAAGAGACATGGTAGAGTTTAGGGAGGGATTAATTTCATATCTCTCTCAATCATCCTTAGTATTGGGGGAGGAGGAGTGACCAGACCATGACCTATTTAGACGGTTAACTTAACGGAAGTGATATACTGAAATAGGAGGGGAAAAGAGAGAAAAAGGAATAGGAAAAAGGAAAGAGAAAGAAGAGGGAGAGGGAGGTAAAGAGAAAGAGGCTGTAACTGGGTTTTAGCAATTTATGTAAAGAATAGATTTTAATGCTTGATAGTAATTTAGATGTCTAAAAAACCCCAAAATTAGTTACTCATGCGTTTGAAATATGGAGAAAATCATATCTTCCCATAATTGTAGATACTTAGAAACTAACATAGTAATTTAAACTCAATCTAGTAACCCTACCTGCTATTGTAGGAATAAAGACCATTGTCCAATCGGGGGTAAATGTAAGTATGAAAATGTAGTATACGAGGCAACAATCTTCCCCGAGGAAAATATAAACCAGAAAAAAAGATATATAGGTATATCCGCCGCTGATTGGAAGCAGCGTCTATACAACCATAAACGCTCTTTTAGATATAGATACCTCAGAAATCAAACTTCCTAATCCAAAATCTACTGGGATCGGGTGGGTAAGGGACTAACCCCACTTTTAAAATGGAGATACTTATCAAGAGCTAGAACCCTTAATAACTTTCGCAATCGGTGTGATCTGTGCATGGTGGGAAAAATTTTTTTATTATTAAAGATAAGAATCAAGATGAGTTGCTAAATCTTCGTAATGAGATATTTTCTAAATGTATACATAAGAAACGATTCAAAACATAAACACCGTTTTATAACATGTCACTTATGTCAGTTCCATCTTGGTTCAATAACATCGGGCATGACATTTTAATGGAATGACTATTATGTTTATCTATTATATTTATCTATATATATCATTGTGTATGCTTATGTGATCCGCTATGTATCTAAAAATTTTTTTAGACAAAATTTTTTAAATTTTACTTTTTAGATTTTAAATTTTGATTTATATGTATATGTGCGTACTTGTGTGTGTATTTGTGTATATGTGTATATATGTAGGAGTGTATATATGTATATGTATGTGTATGTATGTATATGTCTGCGTATATATGTATATATATGTATGCGTATATGGATGTATATATATGTAGGTAGATGTGTATGTAGATGTGCTTATATGTGTGTGTGTATGTTTTGGTATGTATGTATTCATATATACCTGTATATGGGTGTTATGTATGTATATATGTATGTATGTATAGTTAGACGGATAGATATAGAGATACATTGTTTATTTGTTTAGATGGGCGTATGTAATTTTATGGAGATGTAAGGTTTTATGTATATATGCTTATGTGCACGTATGTGTATGTCCGCATGTATATATATATATATATATATATATATATATATATATATATATATATATATATTTGTGTAAATATGCATATATATGTAGGAGTGGATGTGTATGGATGTATGTGTATATGTATGTATGTATATGTGTGTATTTATATATGTATATGTATACATATATGTATGTGTATGTATGTATATATGTGTATATATATATGTATATGTATATAAATATATATATATATATGTATATATATATATGTGTGTATATGTGTATATGTATACATGGGTATATATGTGTGTATGTGTGTACACGCCTATATGTATGTATGTACGTGTATATGTTATTGTGTATGTGTGTATACGCATGTGTTTTTGAACATAGGAATATAGGTCCTTGCTAGATTAGATAATCGTTATATTTATTTTTTATATGTTTCTATTTGACTTGTCACCTGTAGTCGATATTAATTTTGTCAAATTTTCTTAATTACACAGCGGCCCTTTCAGTAAATGCCTTTCAGTTTTAATTCCCCCCGCCCCATCTCTCTCACCCACCCCTTTTCTTTTCTTGTCCTCTCCCTTCCTCTTATTCTGATCTTTAAGATTAGATCGTCTATTGTGTGTGTATGTCACCACAAAATGTATCCTTTCCGGTTACATCTTTAATGTATTAGACACCCGACAACATTCATATTTCTCTCACGTAAACCGTCTTTGACTCCCCTCTCTAAAACTTCTCTCTGTTGAATTTTAATCTCCCTCCTTCTCTCGTCTGTTACCCCTCTCTTTAGCTCTAACATTCGTCCAATACTCTTATACTTACACTCTCTCTAAATTTTAGTTTTTATTTCCGGAGTTGTTTTTTCTGTTTTCTTTTTGAATTTGTAGGTCTGATGAATTGGCTCGTATTTACGATTCCAATGGAATAAATTATGACCATGGAATATTAGTGTTTAAGCATTTTTCTTATATATATATATATATATATATATATATATATATATATATATATATATATATATTGTTAACCCCGCGGTTTCGTTGGGACTACGATAGCCGGGACGCAACCAAAAAATAAAAAAAATAAGTAAGAGATCCCGAGGTTCGATATAAAAATAAAGAAAAGAACGTTGGGAGGGGAATTCTCTAATTCCGGACGTCGGTAAACGCAGAGAGAAAATGGAACTATACGCAGACACAGAACAACAGAAGACAACACGAGAATATATAATACACAGATTTTATTTATAGAATACACAAAGTGTGAAAGTAAGAAAAAGAAAACTAAATAATACAAGGGATGGGGAGATAAGTTACTAATTAAACAGATATTAATGCGGCGAAATACATATGAATACAGAGATAGTAGATTATAAGATATGGAAAAACATGCAGAAACTTACATAAGGTTAAAATCGACATCGATTGACTATTATCGGGGTACAGTTTGATCAAAAGGATATTCACACACTTCTATGAAAGTAAAGGATGGGATTGTCAATGTTCTAATATGAATTTTTGAGTGGCGCCGTCCAATCCGTGTTGATGGCGAGGAGAACACACAGAAAAATCACGGGAGTGTAGCCGACTTCGGCTGAGGATGTTGTTCTAGATTCTCTCGTCGGTCCTTTGATTTTTGGTGGCATCTAATTCTTCTGGCATCAAACAAAGAAGTCTGGTTTTGGTGACAATTGCTTCTTCTAACGGCAAACAGCTAAGACTGGTTTTGGTGACGTCCGATTCCTCTGAAAGGCAGCAGGTAAGTGAGATCGTTGTCATCTCAACATGTGCGAAACGAAACTGCTACGAGTTGAGTCACGTGTTGCCTCCCTAAAAAAATATGCGTCATTCACGGACCCTGTTAATGTCATTCGCACTCATCTGTCAAACAGTGTCCGTTTGGCCTACGACTATGGACCTTGTTAATATCATTCGCACCTATCTGTCAAACAGCGTTTGTTTGGCCTACGCATTAGAGACCAGGTAGGAAATGGGGGGGGGGAGAAGGGAAAGTCCTTTTCCGAGAATTGGCCCTGATACATCTGGGCATAAAAAAATATATCCCATAATCTGCATATTCAAGAAATAAAGAAGTTATTAAGATTCATATGTTTCGTCGCAAATACACAATGTACTGAAAATATACTTATAAAATCTGAGGTGAGGGTACAGCTATTGGGCTAACGTAACAATATATATATATATATATATATAATTAATATGAGTAAAAGCTTGTCACTTAGCTGATTGATGTTACCTCAGCATCCCGACTCCAGAGTTTCGTCGGCGGACCTGCCCGTTCTTCAGGGGGTATAAGTAATTTACTGCTTATATTTTTTTCTTTTCATACATTTAACATTGGTGCAACTTTTTTCTGTATTTTTGTGTTCGTGTATCCGTTTATGTAAAATTTGATTAAATTCCCTCCGCAAAGTTTTGTCTGCTTAATTACTCCAATTTACGAATAAGTTGTACCACATTGGGATCAAATTTGTGAGGATTTGATGCTTTTGTTCCCGTTCTTTTGACCATGTCTAGTCATTATTGTGAACTGTCTTCCTATATAGCAATGAATGTTGGGCAATCTCGTCAAAGATGAAGAAGAGACTTGAAACCAAAGAAATGTGATTCTAACGAAAGATGCCATGAATGCCAAGGACCAAACATGTGACCAACGACGAAGATTTAGACTTAACATCAGGAAGGGGCCATTGAAATTTCTGGGAAGGAAGGCTTGGAAAATCTGATACTCATAGAACAGATTGAGAGCAAGAGGAACAGAGGAAAGAAGCGCGCAACATAATTGATGAGTTTGAGCAAATGGCTAGTAAAACAGGGTTTGGGAGAAACAGCAAAAGGACAAAACTTATTAAGAGCTACAAGAGGCAGGAAGATGTGGAAGGCCATGATCACCTACATCCTGAAGGGACACGATACAAAGAAGAAAAATGCTATCAGTTTCGTAGAGAAAACATTTTATTACCGTCATCCTGACAATTTGGGGACGATATATTTCAGATTCAAATGTTTGTGTATCGAATCAAGTGACGTTTTGCTGATTTTGTTTAGCGGCATATCAACACCTATATGGGCTATTTAATGATGAAATCAAATATATTGAACACAATTTCAATATTAGCTTTAACTAAATATAGAACATAACTGTATATCTTCAACGACAAGCAAAATGTATCGTTGGTCATTTTGTTATAAAATGTATTGCTGGCCATTTTACTTTAAAAATGTGTTGTCCATTTTGCTATAAATATGTATTTGTAATTTTCTAATATAAAAATGTATTGCTGGTATTTTTACTATAAAAATGTATTTTCATACATTCATAGTGTTATATTTTTGATTGGTGGGGGTTCACTATTTGCCCATAGCGTGTCTGTTACCAACCCGGGTTTGGGTGGACTTTGGAACAACATCAATTAAGAGGTGGTTCCACGCACCTTCAATCTCCCGAACATAGACCTTGCTGCCGGACGTAGTTTATCTTCATACCCAGGATTAACAAGTGACGTCATATGTAGAAGGGCTGAACAGATTTTGACTGTATCACTGCAGTATTTTAAATATTATTTAAATATTTAAAATATTTTTTGTCGTTCCAGCTGTAGTGAAAGTTAATCTGTATTTAGCGAAAGGAAGCAACGAGGAAGTCTTACAGAAAATGTCAACAAAAAGAACAATTTTTGGAACGCATAATGAGGAATTTACTACATTATTTACATTATTCGGACTATTGTCTTCATATCTGTCGCCATGTTTATCACAACGTTTCGGCCGTGGTGCGCTCGGCCTTCTTCAGGTGGTTGGAATGTCGAACTGAACCCTTTATTTCGCTCACTGGGGTAACGTAAGTCTTCTTATAAAATGGTTGAACTGGTTGTTCTAGTTCCATGTGCCATGTTTAATGGATGTCAGTTATCAGTTATCTCCTGTTAATTCCACTCTCCATGTTTTCCTCTTTCTTAATCTTGAGAACACATTGCACAGTGGATAAAGGCGTTAGATCCAATGACAGGACCCAAAGATTGAGAGTGCCATACCTGGTTAAGGCAGTGGAGAACTTGGAGAGGGGAATTAGCAGGAGGTAACTGATAACTGACATCCATTAAACATGGCACATGGAACTAGAACAGTCTACCTCAGTGTACGAAATAAAGGGTTCAGTTCGACATTCCAACTACCTGAAGAAGACCGGAGCGTACAGCAACTGAAACGTTGTGATAAATATGGCAACAAAGATGTGTTATTAGTGTTATTAGTGATAAATATGGCAACAAAAATGTGGACAATAGTCCGAATAATGTAAATATTGTACATAATACCTCATCTTAGAAATATAGACAGACACTGAAGGGCTGAAACGTTGTAATAAATATGGCGACAAAGATGAGGACAATAGTCCGAATAATGTAAATTGTGTACATAATACCTCATCTTAGAAATATAGACAGATACTGAAGGGCTGAAACGTTGTAATAAATATGGCGACAAAGATGAGGACAATAGTCCGAATAATGTAAATTGTGTACATAATACCTCATCTCAGAAATATAGACAGATATTGAGGAATTTACTGAGGATGAAATCTTTTCCCACTTTGTGATTGATTTTCTTAATATGGAGAATTTTTGGAAAACTTATCCCTAACAGAGCATAATGAAGGCAAGAGTAATGGAGGAAGACAACGAGCCATCTGCCTGCCGAGCTTGTGAGAACCAATGGCGGACCGGGGGTATAGTTGGATGGTTATTAAAAGAAGAAAAACTCGGCCACAAAACATCAAGATTTGGGGGTAGCCACGACCATCTATATACTTAAGGGACATTAGTCATAGAAAAAGAAAAAATACCTTTGTGTATTTTTGGGACATTTATTGAGTATAGTCTATGCTCATCACACGAAGATTGCGTTGTGTCATGAAACTCCGAGTTTTGCTAAAGGCGAGGGAAAATATGTATATATATTTATTAATATATGCCTAATAGCTCTATTTTATTACATCGAGCATTGTCTTTTTAACACAAGCACTATATATATATATATATATATATATATATATATATATATACACACGTATGTTTGGTTGAATAATTTAGACATATTATGTCTATTTATTTTTATTTTAATCCACTCAAAATCATATATCAATTTTTTAGTGTTGATTAACTGATTTTGTAACAACACTAGAAATTAATCCGTGGATTTGGCTGGATTAAAATAAAAATAGTAATAATATGTCTAGTGTACTGAACGAAACATGCTTGAATGAAGATATGCCTAAACACACACACACACACACACACACACACACACACACACACACACACACACACATATATATATAATTGTGTATTTGATTAGCAATCCTTCCTTTATACAAGTTTCATCAAAAACGATTGACAAGGTACTGTGGTTAAGTTTTTTATTTAATTTTTCTTGTGTTTTTAGAATTTTCTTCTTTTCTGGACATGAATTATGTCAAAATTATACAAATATTCTATATATCGGAGCGAATTCATAAATAAAATTGGTTTTCAACCTGCAAGATCCAAATTACAGAGAACCAATATTATTTACTTAAAGACATGTCATTTATGGGACTGTGTTCCTGATTAATCCAAACTCATAAATAATTATATCGGATATACTACAACATGTTTAACAAGAAGACACACGTTACATCTCTCTGACCATAGCTCAATTACGTCTCATTTAAATACACATGGAGACCAACCAAACTCTATCCGTAACATACTCGTTGATAATACAAATATAATTGCCTAATCCACATGTAAATATGCTAAAATAATGGAAGCATAAATAATAAAAAATAAAAGCCCAACACTCAGTAATACCAACTCTGAACATGGTCACAGTATGTTGACCCTGTTTTTAAAATAAAACATTTCTATATCTATAGATAAATATACAAAACAATTCATACATTCAATTAAAAGTAAAAATAAAATCATGCTTGATAATGGCTAAAAGTATAACCGAACGCGAGAGGACATACAGTACATTCTGACAACTTCAACATAATTTGTGCCCAGAAAAAAAGAAAATTATAAGAACACAAGAAAAAATAAATAAAAAACTTATCCGCATTGTTGCCAGTCATTTTTAATGAAAATTGTATATATATATATATATATATATATATATATATATAGTCTTAAGGTGTACTATATTTATGGGATAAAGTGCTCACTATCAGAGACAGAGCGTGTGTAAATATAAAAGTGAACATTGAAGTCAACACTTAGAGGTGACAGTCTGTTTCATGCTAGACGCAATTGTCAGGCCACGAGTGCTGGTATTTTTTCTCGGCTATTTATATATACGGGTCAGAGGTGCCTTGTGGGTAGCCTATTTTGGCGGTTATTTTACCGGAAGTCGTTTATTTGTCTATTTATTTATTTGTTTGGGTTAAAATATTTTGCTTGGCATTATTTGTTTTTATTTTTTATTTTTATTTCTTATCTTACATATTTATTTTTAATTTTAATCGGTGTTTTTATTAACGTAGTAAAAATTGGTTATATCGCTTCTTTAATATCTTGTTTTGGTTTCGGAAGATAAAACTATTTATTCAATTTTGGTGTTGATTGTTGTAGTTTATTCTAACTATTATTTTGGCGGTAGCATTTTTTAATTTTTTTATTACTTTATGTATTTATTTGAATTGATTATCTTTATTTGTTTTTTCTAACAGTTAATTTATCGGGATCGATTTGTTTGTTTATTTATTTGGATGAATTTAGATTAATTTATTTTACTTGTTTTTTATTATTTATTTATTATACTGCATATATTTATTTGCCCTTATCGGTTTTCGATTTTTAGGTAAAGTAGTATTTTTTATCGTTATATAACAGTTATAGGTATGTTTTTCGTTCGATTTTTGGTTCAACTAATATTCCAACTAATATTTTGGTCATAATGGTTTTTTAATTTGTTTATTATTTACTTTATTTATTTAAGTTCATTGATTTTGTTTTTTATTTTTTATTTATTTATTCTAACGGGCGTGATTTGGTAATTTGTTTGGGTTAATTTATTTAATTGGGTTAATTTATTTAATTATCTTCCCAAACCAAAACAAAACTATTAAATAAGCGATATAAACAAACTTTTACTACGTTAATAAAAACAAATATATATAAGATAAGAAATAAAAATACAAAATAAATAATGACAAGCAAAATATTTTAACCCAAATAAATAAACAAATAAACGACTTCCGGTAAAATAACCGCCAAAATAGACTATCCACAATGCACCATTGACCCGTATATATAAATAGCCGAGAAAAATAACAGCACACGTGGCCAGACGATTGCAGTCCGCCTTTCTTGACATTTTGTCGTTATTTTTTGACCGTTGCTGATAGCAATTTATCGCTCGACTCTTTTTGTTGGATTTTACCCTTTTGCGTTTGAACTTCATTTTTGTTAAATTTGTTTATTCTATTATTACCTTTTTACGACTGTTTTGAAAATTTTTTTGATTTTTCTTTCTTCTCTCCATTTTATTTTTACCCCCCATTAATTTTTGCTCTTTTTCTTTTTATTCTAGTTTCCTATTTGATTTTCATTTTTACCCCCTTTAATTTTTGCTCTTTTTCTTTTTATTCTAATTATCCTTTTTGATTTTCTTTTTTACCCCCTTTAAATTTTTTCTCTTTTTTCTTTTATTTTCCTTTTTGATTTTCATTTTTACCCCCTTTAATTTTCGATCTTTTTTCTTTTATTCTGGTTTTCCTTTTTGATTTTCATTTACTTTAATTTCTCTTTTAAATCTATCTTCGTTTGCTTTATTCTGTGTTTCGCTTTTTTTTTTATTAATTTTAATTTCTTGTTATTTATTCAATTGTTTCTTGCCTTCGTTTAATTTTTACGTTTGTAATCGTTGTATTGTCCAATTTATTTGTTTATTTTCCTTTTTGTTTATTTGGTTCGACTCGCTTTTCTTAGTGTCGGCCATTTTGAATTTTTGTAACTAGCTTCGGCTATTGTCCACGTTTCGTATATTCTTTTGTTTATTTGGTTCGACTCGCTTTTCTTAGCGTCGGCCATTTTGAATTTTTGTAACTAGCTTCGGCTATTGTCCACGTTTCGTATATTCTTTTGTTTATTTGGTTCGACTCGCTTTTCTTAGCGTCGGCCATTTTGATTTTTTTTTTAACTAGCTTCGGCTTTTGTCGAAGTTTCGTATATTCTTTGTTTTTCTTTTTCATTGTCTAACTTTTTTGTTTTATTGTTTATTTTCCTTATCGTGTTTACTTTTTTTCTTTCGCCTTTAGGCGATATTTGTCCTTTATTGTATTTTTTTTCTTTTCTAATTTTTATTGTATTTTTTTAAAATTTGTTAAACGTATAAGTGAACTTTGTTTTATTTGTTCTCTCTCGTCATGTAATTTTTTGTGTGTGCATATCTTTTTTTATTGTTCATTGCTGTCTTGCTTTCGGGTGAGCCTGTTTATTTTTTGACTGTTAATTTATTTATTTAAATTTTTTTTTACTTTCGCCTATAAGGCGAAACTTGTTTAACTATACCCCTTCTCTTTGAAAAATCGATAAGAAGGAAAAAAGTACCTTCTTTTTTAATTTTAAAGAAAAAACCGGAAATCGCTTCCTTCCGTAGAGCAGTTAGGAAGCACCTATTTAAACCCCAAAAGATCTGCCGGACAAGGACAATAGTGAAGAATATCCCGCTTTTCCCACAGTTCCTGCTAACGAAGAAATTGTAGAAGTACTCAAAAAAGCCTCCAAAAATACGGAGGCCGAAAAGAGCAACGATGTAGACCAGAAAAATGACAACTCAACTGCTAATGCAGAGGCCGGGGAATCGCCCTCTTGTTGGAAGTCTCCTCCTAAATGCATTATCGATATTGCGGAGTTTTTGGAGCGTGCCAAGGGTTACGTACACCTTGTGGTGAAAGGTGGGCTCTTGCAGGATCCAATAGAACTGAAGAAAATCGAAAAAAGAATAGTGTCAGTTTTTGTCGTCGACAAGCGTTCGCGCAAAATTTGTCGTTGCACTAAAGACACAGTGTTCAAATCACTGGAGTCCCTGGGGTTTACGTCCCTATGAATTGTTAAGGGCAATGGATTTTTCATGTGGGACGTGCTGCTACCCACCGCCGAAGAGCCACAGCCCGGGATCTTATAATGAAAGAATTGATCCTTCGTACAGAGTACGAGGGGCGGCGAAGGACTATCGGTTTCTGGAGGCTGTCCTTTCGGCGGCAGGTTTCGGAGACGACTTTCGCTCCTGGACCCGACTTTTGTATGTGACCCCAGTGCGCTGGTGGAAGTGAATTTCGTATTGTCTCGCTCCATTCGTCAAGGTTGTCCTCTTTCGCCTTTGCTTTACGTTCTTGCGTTGGAACCTTTCCTTCGCAAGTTAAAAGCGAATCCGGTCCTGCGTTGAATTTCTCTGCCTGGGGCTACCACCTCAGCCAGGTATTCTGCCTATGCTGACGACGTCTCGGTTCTTGTGTTGAGCAGGGCCGAGATTGACGAAGTCAGCAAAGAGATCAGTGGTTATGAGATGGTGACAGGGGCCAAGATCAACCGCGATAAGTCTGTTGTCTTGCGGTTGGGTGCGTGGAAGGGAGTTTCTCTTCCAGGACCTTTCCTCTGGACGGATGGGCCGGTCAAGATACTCAGCGTCTGGTTCGGTCCGGATCTCCAGTTGGAAATGAATTGGTCGGAGGTACGAGAGAAGGCCGAGATCGCGGTTAATCTGTGGTCTCGGAGGAAATTTTCCTTGACGGGGAGGGCGAAAGTATATGTTTCACATACCTACCCGATTCTCCTTTACCGACTCTCTGTACTTCCACTTCCGTTAACCCCACTAACTTTATTAGTAAGGCTCTTGTTCTCTTTCTTGTGGAGAGACAAGGCCGCTATCGTATCTCGGGAGATCTGTTGCCTTCATACCGCTGAGGGCGGTCTGGGTATGCTTAGCATTGAGATTCGTCAACATATGCTTCGCATCGCTTTCCTAGGCCGAATGTGTCGCGAATCAGATGAGGAGGGAGCCTTCTGGAAGGAAGACTCCCATAGAAACTTCCCATCCTTGAGAAGTGTGCACTCGTGCGAGGAGGAGGCCTGCCGTAGACTCCGAGCCGAATGCTCCTTCTATCACGAATGTCGTCGTGCGCTGAAACGTCTCTTACGGGCAACGGATGGCCTCTCCAATGTCCAGGCGTTGTCTCGTAGGGCATTGTATCAAGTCTTAGTCAGGGGGCCGTTCAGCATGGTCTGATTGGTGAGCTCGGTCTTACGAGGCAGCAGGCTCGCTCAATATGGCCTTGGGCGCCTGGGTTGAAATGCCTCAATAACGATGAGGCATCACTCACCTGGCTGGTGATTCGCAGAGCCCTCTGGGTCGGCAAAAGACTTTGTTCAGCGGGCTTGGAGAATTCTCCCAACTGCCGGCGCTGTGTTGGGGAAGTCGAGACCATTGGTCATGCCTTCTTTCAATGCAGGGTGGTAGTGCCGTTGTGCAAGTTTGTTGAAGGCTTCATGGTTCGCATGCTGCACGAAAAGTCCTTTGTCCTTGGGGCCTTTTCTGTTTGTAGCAATGTGGTGCCGCAGATGAAGAAGACTGAACATTATGTGTTCTGTTGCTTACTAGGTGTTATGAGAATCGTGATTTGGACGACGTGTCAGAAGGAATTCTATGATGGCGTTGTGTTCACTTCTTTCCAACTTATCTTGTTCTTTAAGCATCAGCTTAAAGTCAAGTTAAGGACGGAAAGGCGGCGGCTCACCTCATCAGAATTTGGCAAAAGGTAGGTGAATCTTGCGCATTTGTGCCGAGTAAAAGGGGCTGACCTTGAGTGGCATTTTGATGTCGGTTAGACATCAGGATATTGTTTTCCTGGGTTGAACTTGGGCAATCTATCCATGGTTCTAGGCTAGAGTAGTTTTTTGGTTTTGATATTTTTAGTGTTTTCTTTTCTTTTTCTGTAAACTTAGCTAGGGTGTATCTTCTCATTGGCCCGCTTTTTTTTCTGTCCCCTTTTCTTTTCCTTTAGTTTAACTCCCCATCCCATCCCTCGTTAGGTGGTCAGTGATTTCGGTTCTCTGGTGGATGCGGGACGCCTTTCGTTTCGAGGGTGTGTTTTTTCGTATTTGTTGTTGTGTTTGAATCAATGCGTGTTTGTGTGAGTGTTTGGGAGGGATGAATGTTTTACTACATTTTTAAAGTCCCGTGTCGATTTCCTCCAGTTAATTGATTTTACTGTCACATTTAGGGTTTGTGGTTTTTTTTTTATTACTAACGTGATTTTGTTTAGTTTCATGTAAATAATTTTAAGTCATATTGTATATATTCATTGGGGTTCTTTTACTTGTTATATTTTATCCCCCCCCACCACAGATATTATTTGTACATATGGGGTTAATTAGGATTCTCATTGAGACAATGAGGTATTTTGGTGGATGAAGTAAGAAAGGTAATTATGAATGTGGTGTTTTGGTGGTAGTTTTGCATGTTTGGATCAGTGGTTGTGGCTAGCTAAGTTTAAAATTAAGACAAATGATGACCGTCCTTTTTCCCCAACCCCTCTTTTGGCCTTGTGCAACATTTGCTGTATATACAGTAATAAATATCGTGGCCTGACAAAAGTGTGTAGCTTAATATTGCAAGAGATGTTAAAAGCGAAGCAACCGGTTTCGCTCCCGCTCTTCAGATCTCTACAGGAGATTTAACTTAAATTAAAAAACAACAGAAAATGTGTAATGTGAAGGAGAAGGGGGAAAAATTGAACACAAGGAGCTAGAGACAAATGACAGCGAACCCCCAGCAAACACTCACGCTGTTTACACAGGGAAGGCTTGCAGGACCCGATATAAAGTGCTTCCAGCACTTTGAGATGAAATAACGAGTGCGACCATGACAAGACAGTGAACCGGTCAGAACTAAAATTAGCAGCACACCCTCTGTTATTTAAGAGGTTCTCACATATGGCGGAACCATAGTTATTTGGGACACGTCCATTCAAAGATAAGGTGTGATTCCTTATCTTAGTGGGAATATGTTGTTTAATTCTCATGTCCAGGCGTTGAGTGGTTCTCCCTATGTAGTCAACACCGCACCTACAAATATATTTATAAATAATAGAATTAATTTGATGGGGAGGGAGAACATCCTTACACCCTGAACGTAACATAGGCCGGGTTTGGAAAACTATACGGACCTCAGCCAAGAAAAAACAACGCCGAACATTAGCTGAAATCTGCCTAGTTATGCTTTCACACTTGGATCCAATGATGAACCAGTTCAGAATAAAACAATAATTCAAAAGTAGGTTCAGTAAACCAGTTATTCCGAATATTTTTAAAAGGTGGACATAATCAAAAAGTAATTAGAAGCCATTTTTAGTTATCCGAGGCTTATTGAAATCAATGTCAAATTTTTGAAAAAAAAAAAAAGAATAGGTTCTGTTATTGTCACATACATTTGCAATTACTTGAATATTTGATTGCATCAACAATATATAATAATTTTCATATAAAAAAAGTTGCTTTTAATTTTGCAACTAGGATCATTTTAAATGAAATTTTCGGTCCTCCATTTAAATATTTTACCATGATGCCCAATACTATTTTTGTTAATCCCTCAAAATTTTCAGCCAAATCAAATAACAAATATGGCGCCAGTTTATTTACCTTCCGCAGGTCAGTGTTGCCAACATTGTGTGAAAATTTTGTGTGAATTGATTTCATGGTTTTTGAAATATAAAAAAAGTTATCTCGATAATAATTTGGCACGCAGTGTAATGTCTTCCCATTCCACTTTCGTGGTCCATTTTTAATATGTCTATATTTCTAAGATTAGATATTATAACTATTTACACTATTTACATTGTTTCTCGTCTTTATTGTCATATTCACGACATATATGCTCCGGCCTTCATCAGGATCTGTGTATATTTCTGAGATGCAGTATTTTAACTATTTACAATATTTACATTGTTCAGGCTGTTGCCCTCATTTTTATTGCCATACTCACGACGTTTTACGGTCCGGCCTTCTCCGGGTGAATGAAATTTCGAATTGAATCCTTTATTTCGTCCACTGGGGTAGATTGTTCTAGTTCCACGTGACATGCCTCTTCAGTTACCCAACTTTAATTCAACTATCTCTTTTGTTCACCTCAGCTGTAGTATTGAACCCACAACTCTTTGAGTAAAGTCACTGGGTTCAACCAACGCTTTTATTCAATGGGCCATGTTTTCTTGAAGACATCAGTGTATGGATTTTGGGGAGTTATAAAATTAATGTCTCAGTAAATATGTTTTTGCAACAAACTGGGAAGATGGGTGCAAGAGGATAACAACCCTCATAAAACAGCCTTGGACTGCCTATGTTATGTGAAAGTATTTATCGGAAAAATATAAAAGATCTATGGTCCATATAGCATAAGGACAACCTTCAAAAGTGGTTCAACATTTCGCAGATACCTCTTCCGAGTAAGACCCCCCCCCCACACAGAGGAGAACATGATTAAGGACTGTGTATACACCATCCCATGCAGTTGTGACAGGAAATATAAAGGAGAAATAGGCCGTCCCCTTAAGGTAAGACTGCAAAAACATCGTAAAGCTGTAACACGAGAGGAAATAGAAAAATCAAGCGTAGCTGACCATATACGGAGGGAAATAGGAGATCACCGCCAACTGTGGGATGAAGTTGAACATCACTGGAAAAATAGAGAACATCACTGGAAAATACGAAAACTTAAGGAATCAGCACATATGTTAGGCTATAAAAATTTCCTAAGCCGACCAAGCATAGGAATGAATACAATATAGGAACCAGTAATACGGGGTGCTAGAGAAAAGTAATAATAACAGTAAAATTACAATATGAGCTCTGGTAAAAATGGTAAAAATGATTACTGAGATATTAATTTTATAAGTTCCAAAAATGCATACACTGATGTATTCAATGAAACATGGCCCAGTGGATAAAAGCGTTGGTTGAATCCAGTGACTTGACACACAGTTTTATTCTGAAGGCAAAAAGATGACAGCAAAACGGGAAATTATAAAAGATCTTTTTGTGTACGAAAACACCTCAATTCGTTAAGCTGTAGAAACTAATTGATGTAGCGGTTTACCCCAAATCTGTTGAGCGACAAAATCTGTCTGCATCGTTTAAAAGCTTTTTGTGATCAAACTGTAGCTGCCATTAAAACATATCCATTATTAAATGGTGAGGATACTACAGAAATAGAAAATTTCATTGAAAAAGTTAAGATTTTGGAAAATTTCCTGTGTCAAAGAAATATAGGATAATACTAAGAAAAATGATTCACTGAAAAAAGTGATGGCAGATTTAGATGATGAACATCTGTTATTTCATTCTAATTCTGGAAAAATGGCAAAAAGAATAGAAGGAAATCGAGGAAAAATGATTAAATCATTATCAAGAGATACTAGTTTGGCCATGGAACATACATGCAATGGCTTAACTAAGGCTTGTAGATAGTTGCTAAGTAGCAAGTTTAATTTTGTTATGCTTGGTAAAATTATTACATACTATTTAGAAAATGAATGAATGTTACAAGAACAGATTATCCCACAGAAGACAACATATTTAATAATATTAGTTTTTAATTTCAAGAATATGAACATTTTTGAAAGAAATAGATTGGGGGAATTTCAAACTTCCACTAGATGCCCACAGGTATAGCAGATGTTTTTTTTATTTTCAATTGTCCCTAGTTTTACATATGGTTAATTCCCCAAATTATCCTGTTAATTAATTTTGTGTTCTTGTTAATGTAAATTGATTTTGATTTTTAAAACTATGTATACTGGTAATATCTATTCTTGCATAATAACGAAATAAGTATTTTCTTCATCTTCTGTAAAACAAGTTGTACATGTAACAGAAATTGCAATAAATTTTGTAAAAGTTATCAAAATTATTGTTTCTCTGAAATTCACGTTTTTTGTAAAGTATTTTCAGACTTTGTTGATACACGATTTTGTTAAATGCTGAAATTGCTTTCTGATTGTATTATACTATTATATTTTCTGTAATCAATTAGCATGAATAAATTAATTCATCATTTTTGCAATATTATCTAAAAATGTCTAATTCATGGTGAATAAAGTGATTTTTGCGCATTTAGATATTTTATCATATTTTTGTTCTTTCTTTGTACATTTGCGTTTATGGAAATAATTCAATACTTGTAAGATACTTCCTAATATTATAAATAGTTATCCATTAACTAATTACCGAACATTACTAACAAGTTCCTTCCTAAAAATCTCAGTAATTGTTATTTCGTAGTAATTTAGGCCTTAACATATTCGCCTCCAGTCATGGACCCCAGTCGCATGGTTACCAGGCCTGGTATAAGGATAATCTTGCTGATAATATATTTTTCCAAAAATGCATTGCTGGTATTTTTATATAAAAATCTATTTTTATACTTTCATAGAGTTTTGACCCCAGTTTTTGCCCATAGCTGTGACCCTAATAGGTGCTACCATTCGGGTCAGTGTAGACATAGGAACAATAGTAATTAAGAGATAATTCCACGCCCCTCAAAACCTCTCCCGGATGTAGTTTATCGTAATACACAGGACAAATGAAGAATAAGGTAGATAGATAAGGAAGAATAATATAGATAGATAGCCAGGATTTAGCTCCTTGCAACTTCTGGCTTTTCCTAAAGTTAAAAACGCCATTGAAAATGCCGTGGTTGACATTAAGGAAATAGCGATTCCGAAAAATGATTTTTAGAGATTTGAAAATTGGAAAAGAGGTAAAGATAAATGTGTCAAGTCCGAAGTAGAGTATTTTGACACAGATAACTACTATTTTCGTTAATATCAAATAGATGTCTATTTTCCCTGGCAGATTAATACATTCATTCATAAGACGCATGCGAGGTTTTGTAAGTGCGGCAATGTACTGGTTCATTCCTGTATTTGTAGTCAGATTTGTGCTTTCAACTTTTAATAAAAGAATAGTAGTTTTGGAAAGATAGTCATCACAGAAGAATTCTGTCTGCAGCCAAGTTTTCGATTTCAAAGAAGAAATCTGCATCAGAACACCTGGAGAGGAAGTGTCTGTCCAAACCGTTCGCATCTCTCCATTGTCCAAGTTCCCCGAATAACTCCAAATAGAAGTATTTCTTTTCTTTTTGTTTTCTGTCGTACGTCAAACCGTCATTTACAAACGGACGGGTCAGATGAAAGCGACGGAGCATTCTAAATTAACTGTTCCATACGTACATATTTTAGTCTATTTACAAACACATACACACGCTCGAGCGTTTACTCAATCCTATCTATCTATCTATCTATCTATCTATCTATCTATCTATCTATCTATCTATCTATCTATGACCTTTTCCCTGCTTGAAAATGATTTATTGATCTAGCTGTAACATTCAAATGGTACCACTATAATATAAATATCCGTAAAGCATTTTAGCCATGTGGCGTTAAATTCAATCGTATCACTACGACAGTAAGCGAATCCACGTTCATTTTCAAACTCTGGACATTTAACAGAATAGAATGATC
The DNA here is from genome assembly GCA_963932145.1 of Acanthosepion lycidas. NCBI lineage: Eukaryota > Metazoa > Mollusca > Cephalopoda > Sepiida > Sepiidae > Acanthosepion > Acanthosepion lycidas. Next base: position 109,384,428 of record OZ010591.1, read on the forward strand.
TCTCGACTTCTACCTTCTTTTCTTAAAAATGACGAACAATGGCCGAAATTACTGGCTGTATTACACACAATTTCGGCAAGTTTCTTAGCCATTTTCAACCCAACATCAAATACCATTTAACACCAGGTAAAAGGCTTAACTGACATTCACTGTCTGCTCTTCTTATTTGAAGACTTACACGAAGTTTTACTGCCTAAACATAATCTGTTTCATTATTTACTTGTGGACTATTGTCTTCGATATTTCGGTCGTTACTTCCTCCGGTCTTCATCAGGATAACATTCAGAGGTTTCAGAACTAAACCTATTATTTAATTTATGTTTCAGAAATTTTATTTTCTGAAAGAAAAAAAAACCTGAAGCTGCTTCAACAGTATTTTCACCACTGGACCGAAGTAATAACGGAAAAAATGCAATTCAAAATTCAAATATGCAAGAAAGAAAAAAAAAACTTTATTACTAACTAATAAAGGTGCTTGTAAAAAAATTGTCCCTTTTGCTGAGAATAGGATAACCTATTCTCTGACTAAGAAAATATTAAAAAAATACCAGAAAGATAAAACTCTAAAAATTGCAATTCACAAAATAGGTTGGTGCAAAAATAATATCGTTTTTTGGCGTATTTTTTAACGTCAAAAAACGATATTATTTTTGCACCAACCTAATGATAAGCAGATTAAGTAAATGATAACAAATAAGAGCCTCTGCTCTATAAACTTTTTGTTTATTCAGTATTCAAAAGTTCTATTATTTCTATTTTTTTCTTTTTCTTTCTTTTGGAGACAAAGTTCCCTTTTCTTTGGTGACCAAGCTCCTTTTTTTATTATTCTTCTCATTTTCCTTCCGTCCAAATGGAAAATTCTTTCTTTTAATATTCGGCCGAGGAAGGGGAAAGCTTTCTTAAAATACGTGGTAGTACAAATTCTTGAAACAGCGCGTGTTCTTGTTCTTGTTCTTGTTCTTCTTTACGGAAGATAATTCTTTTTCTTCCCGTTCCTTTAGTTCTTTAAATGTAATCTTTCTTCTTGACTGTTGCTTCTTTAAAGAACTATTTCCCCACAGTAAATATGTAAATATGTTTTTAGTCCCAGACAACACTTAGGGACTTCTCACTCTTTTTTACAGTAAAAAATAGCTACTTCAAGTTCTTTTTTAGAGGTTTCTTAGAGAGGACTTCCTGTTAAACTTTCTTTGAAGAACTTGCTCTTTACTGAAAGGGAAACTTGCCTTCAATTCTTTTCTTTCTCTCGAATCTTTTTCTTGGGGAAACGCTGCCTGCCGAGCGGAGAGAAAAATCGACCTCCTCTTCGTAGGAGATCCAGCGTCAAACTGCTTACTACCGTCCAGTAGAAGTCCTCTCCCTCCCCTTCAAAGGGGACGGTTGACATTTGAACTCTCCAATCTCAACCCATATAAAAATATATATCAGTAGGTTTTTAGAGCCAGTAACACAGTACAATTTTTTTTCTCCCTTCACCTCAAAATTTTCAAATATGGAGGAAGATTGTTTCCCTTCCGATGATTATGTCTTGGGATATCTCTTCGAGTTCTTACTCAGTATTACCCAATTATTGCTTGCCCTGTTTCCATTGACTTAACACATTCATGAACCAACACTTTAATCCATCAGGCTATTGTCCCGTGGAACAATCTTGAGTGTCTAAGCTTACACTTAAACCTTAAATTTAATTTACCTGTTGCTGAGATTGTTACCGCTTGTCACGTTTAAATGCAGTCAGCGAGGTTTCTCGTGTCTACTGCTGCTGTTGAAGTTTTGTTATTTCTTTTTTCATTTTTTATTAGTATATTTCAATTCTTCAATATGAATACATATGAATACGCGTGTATAACTTTTGACATTAAGTCCTTCTCTTTTGTTGAGCACGTTGGGTAGAAAGCTCTTTTTAATGACTTCAATCAGCTACTGTTCTTTTAATGTCATTCCATTCGATATTCATTGCCTTCGCCAGGTGTTCTTGGCCTTCCACATTTTTATTTGCATCGGATTCCTTTCATGGCTACTTTTGAGTGTCGTCGATCGGAAAGACTCAGTGTCCAGCAAGCCTCATTCGGCTATTCGCGACAATTTCCGAGAGAGGAAGTGCTTGTACTCTTCTCCAAACCTCTTCATTCGTAATGAGGTATTGCTAATTAATCATTAAAATCTTTCTCGGGTATCTTTGATAGAAAATATTCATTCTTCTTTGCGATGATGGCTGAATGTTTCCATGTTTGGTTCACATAGTTGGCAGTTGCTAACCCCAAATTGTTGAAGAGTTTGAGCTTGATGTTGGTGCTAATGGCAGTTTGGAAGACTGCTATTTAGCCTTCTTTTAATCGCTATCACCCAAAGCAAGGCAGAAAAGCCACTAAGACACAAAAAGTTACTGGGTGAGGAAGAATTTTGAACAGAAACATTAATAACGAGCTGGAAGGGAAAAGATTAATCAGGAGAACAGTAGATAGCAACTGACATTGCATTAAAATTTTTGCAGATTAACGTTGGCTGGAAAGCATGAAACCGGAAGTGAGTTCCACGAGCAAGATATGCGCGAAAAGAAACTGTTAGCACAGAAATTACATGGAGCTAAATCAACTGTACATTGATGAGATCTCGACGCCAGTCTAGCACTGTGCTTCAATTCAAAAAGTTTAGATACCATAGTGAAGAGCTTCTCCGAATATTTGTCATGAAAACATTTATAGAAAAGACACAGAGTTACGGCGGTGGGAAAAATGACTGACGCCGAACTGCCAGATCAGGACCAATAATATTGCTGATTTTTCCTTGGATCTTATCAAGGAGCTCATAGTAAATAACAAGGACATCGGACCATATGTAGCAACAATATTCTAAGCATGGATGAATAGTAGAAATAGATATGTATGATAGACACTGAAGAGAAAAATTGTCTTGCACGATACAGCGAACCAAATTTCTTAGCAGCTGCCTTGACTTTATAACGTTTAATTCCACATTTCAATAATTTCTGATTATACTACAAAGATGAAGTAGCCTATCACCTTTGATATTTGTTTGGTCTACCTGGATAGTCATAGCAGCTTGGTTGTTTTTGCCGTCCACCGACATTATTTTGGTTTTCTCAGTGCTAATTCTAGGCCCACTGTTCCCATAACCTGTGTATAGTAAGACATCAATGTACTTAAAATTTAAAGTTAAAACGAAATAAAGAAACCTACAGCTATCCCCAGACGGTAACTATACTTCTTTGTGTTAACCGCTATTAAAGTCGCAGTTGGCGTTAAAATTATTCACTTGTTAAGCATGCGTGGAAAACCATATCAGGAGAAATGATCCTTTTTTATCTTTTGGACGCGCGTAAAAAGAAAAAAAAAGGGGACATGATTGTTAGGAACCAGAAGTGGCTAGTTCTCTACAGCTAACCACATGGTCACCAAACTGTTGTTACCAGATCAAGGGTCATGTGTCGAACATAAACTAAATGTGTTGAGAAAGGAGACAAACAAAAAAGTGAAACAAAACTTGAAACAGTTATTCTATCGGGAACATCTTTCATGTAGAGTAAGTTTCGAGATTTTTTGTAAATAATGAAAGAAAAGTTGATCTGGTGAATTAGCGAGTGAGTAGGGTGCACTGTCCACGCCATGCGCAACTGTTGCACGGAGCGCTAACTTTAGCGTTCTATCATCCAGTTTCTAATACGTATGTTTTTCTTTTTTTTTTCTTTTTACGCAAGCTAGCTGAAAAAAGGACCACTGTCAAACAGTTTTAACGCCTACTGCAAGTTCAATCATGGCTGGCACTGAAAAATATATTTACCGTTGATTTCTGTTGAAGCGAGGTTCAAATCTCTTAGTGTTTCGAATTCACATTGCAACATTTAATCATATGCAAAACAAAAGAGATAGTTACACAGGTTTTAGTGAATAAAACTCAGTAGTGTATTCTTAATGAGATTACAATCATTTAATTATATAGCGTGCGTTTTGAACATGACGTAAAGTGATTTTGAGACAGAATTAAAAGAAAAAGGAAAGAAAGAAAAGCACGCAGTTCCCGTACATTGTTCAACAGGAACACTCTCACAATGACATGCACAGCTAAGGGATATCATTAATATCTCGCGTCGACCGTTTGATTAAAATAGCTAAGAAACCTTAAATTTCAACCTGAAAGGGGCCGGTAGCCCCAGCTCACAAAATGACGTTGCTACAATATTTCTTTTTTTGTTGACTCCCCACAACGTGCCCGCAACATTACCTTGTAACTTTTCAAATATGCAGCCTTGCAAAGATGCATTAACAGAAAATGGATAATAAATTTCATTAAGATATTAGAACGTACATTCATTGTTTAAATTAGTGTTTCAATTAAAGATACGGAAATAAGTTTTATAACTTCTATGCATATTACTAAGTGAAGAAAAAATGTATTATGATGTTATTTGTTTCTACAAGCGTTCATCTGTGAGAAAATTCTCCAGTACTCACCAGCATGCAAGAAGAGTGATATTACATAGCAATACAACAATCCTTTGTAACGTAATTTCCTGTTTCTTAATACTATTTTAGCTTTCAGAAGGCATGAACCAAAGATATAACGTAAACAGTGAGTAACTTTTTCTTCCAGATCTCTCTATCGCTTCTTTCTCTCTATGCTGAACATACCGTATGGACCAGACGGTGGACGGGTGAGTTCCCAGCGAACCACGTGTCGCATGGAACACATTACAACATACAAATAATCTGAGCTGATAACCCTACAAAATCAATAAGGAACTCTTCTCACATATAATAGAACTTTACACACAGTTACATACAGATAAGACTTCTGTTTATCAATTTTTATATTCTTCGTATTCAGTTTGCTAAGGAATTAAAATGTTATTAATTCTAGAATATTGTTTGTAATTTCATTCCCAACTCATTCGAGAAACATTGCACGAATCCACAATACTATCATTATACTCGATTTCCCATAAATACATATACATACCATCACTAATGTTTCCTATTTCTTAATACTTGTTATAAGAGTCGTAGGGGCACCATGTGTACTGCAGCCACAGTAGAAGTCGTGTTTCTCGGACAAGATAGCCTGACGGAGCCCGAACCTCTCCAGGCAGTTTTGAATTCAGAATATTTCTTTCTCCTAGACTGGTTGCCACTCAAGGTTATAGGACCCAGTCTACCCTGCTATTTACCCATAGTTAGGGTGGGAGAAGAAGGGGATTCCTAACTTTTCCGAGTGTATTAGCACGTAAGTGATTGTAATGCATCCAACGGGAATTCAAACTCGGCTCTCCAATTCCTCAATCCGAGACGCTATCCATTATTCCACCGTACCTCCCCGTATACAACAATACTTTACTTAGATTTTGGAAAGAATCTTTCGATATTCCAATGTGCTCAAGGATTTCGGTTTTACATTTTCCGTCCCCTGTTAAAACACTTCCTACCATATTGAAATATTCGTACTTGATTTTGACATCTCCAATTCGTACCTTGCACCCTAGGCTCTTCTTTTTGCTGACAACCATACATTCTTCTTACAATTATTGGTTAGTCCTTTCTTCTCGTTTTCTTTTTCTACATTCAGTATGTGTTCTCGTAGTTTCCTTTCTGTGTTTGCCATGAACACTGTGTCATCTGCATATGCGGTTAAGACTATGTTCACTAATAATAAACCTTCTAGTTCTCTTAGGATCGTCTCACTGAATAAGTCCGGTGAGAAGACCCATATTTGTCTTAAGCCCTTTCTATTTTTGTGCATTAATTCTTTTTCTCTCCATTTGCAAATTATTAAGGAACAGAAAAAATCAATTACAAAGATCACTCAACTGATCTGCAGTATCAGTCGTCATATATGGCAATTTCCTTCCGGATGAAGAGGAGACTTGAGTCAAGAGAGAAGAATGCAGAGAATAAACAAAAACAAAAGGACATATCAGTCGTCATATATGGCAATTTCCTTCCGGATGAAGAGGAGACTTGAGTCAAGAGAGAAGAATGCAGAGAATAAACAAAAAAAAAGGACATATCAGTCGTCATATATGGCAATTTCCTTCTGGATGAAGAGGAGACTTGAGTCAAGAGAGAAGAATGCAGAAAATAAACAAAAAACGACATACTTAGAGGAAAAATCAAATGAAATTTCTAGGACACATAATGAGGAAAGAAGACTTGGAGAGTTTCAGCCTCACAAGACCCAGTGAAGGAAGAGGAAAAGAAGAAAGCAGCAATTAACCTGCATAATAAGCTTGTGTAAAAGGATGGAAAACCAGGGAATGCCAGAGATAGTAAAAAGATAAACATAGCTAAGAGCTATAAAGGATAAGATGTTGTAGAGAGCCATGACCTGATTGGACACGGCATATGGATCACTAATACACATGACAAGAAACAGTAACGCCGCTACGAAAGAAAAATTTCCCTAAAGCTTTATGATCATCAGTCTCATGACAAGATATGGTCGTAGGGTTATTGTGTTACTGAGCAACCGTGAGCTTCCTCCCACATATCTGGGATGAAAGCCGAAAATATATTAATTCATACGCAGCATGACCTGTCGAAGCCCATCCGTTTTCAGGTCGGACTGCAGTCGGTGTCCCTCAACTGTCTAAGTCTCATGTTGGTTACGTACACGTGGCTGTTAATTAGATCGTTGGAACTTTCCGTCCTGGCCGTTGAATTCAGTTTAGGCAGTCTTCTGTCCAGCAATGCCGTGCCATCACCGTATTAGCTCCATAGCTATGGAGCCCACTTACCTCATCGAGCTAAATGTCCGTTGATCCTACAAGAATGTCCATCCGCCATTTGACTGATATTGTTTTTAATCCTTCTGTGTGTCAAGTCACTATTTTATAAAGGCCTGGGGGTGAGGAAAACTGGTTTAGGTACAATACTGGGTAGCATTGTACCAATAGCATTTGGAGAGTGACTTGACTAAAAGAAACACCCTTTATGATAAATCCATTAATTGAAAGGCAACGCGGACACCAGGGTCAGGTTTTCTTCACAACTATGACGACATTATGGACAATAGTGTCAGTTTAGTAATCATTTTGAAATGTCAATGTTGTTCCAGTTTATTCAATTTCCCGCCCCAAGATTAGACCAAGGTAACCTGAATGAGGATGTTCTTGCCTCTTTTGTCAACCAACCGATGCAAAATAATCAGTGATTGATCGTTTTTAGATAATCAAGAAATGACTGCCGGCAAACGCTTTTCTTGCAGCGACTAAAAATGGCGACGGACATGACTCACCGACACTGTAGCATAAATACAGTGCTTCACAAAAGGTTAGGAAAATGCTGGTATTTCACTTTTGTGGTAAATATCGGAAAAAAGGTCTGTTGATGACAAAGGTTATTCAAGTAGTAAATAATATTCCTTTACTGGAGAAAATACACCACCCTAATATATATATATATATATATATATATATATATATATATATAATGAAAATATAATTTTAAGGTCTGTTATATCTGTGAAATGAAGATTGCATTCAAGCATGAAACAGATTGATATACATCTAAGTGATTAATTCCTTATGTATGTATGTATGTATGTATGTATATAATATATATATATATATATATATATATATATATATATATATATATATATTGATAAGATTTTTGAATTTGTAGGTTTGATGAATTGGATCGTGATTACGATTCGAATGTAATAAATTATAACCCTGGAATACACACACACATATATATATTTAAGGAATTAATGAGTTTTAATCTAGCATTATTTCTTATTACTTTAAACGTTAAATTTTAGTCGATACATTAGAGTTTCTCTTATTTTATATTTTTTTAAAACGGTCTCAATTTGTCACTTATATTCACTTTGCTGGGAGGCACGCTGTCTTTAGCAATATTCTCAAATGCACAAGCCAGTAGATGTAAATCACACTGTTTTTTAAAAAAGTGTCTATTCAAGCACATAAGCCACTAGGACGCAAGGGGTTACAGAAGATTTGGAGCAAGATCAGAGAGGAGTGATAGAGGAAAGGATAAGGAGAAGGATAGTGGATAGATCAAGGCAACTGGAGATGTCGATTGACATTACATTTGAATAGTTGGAGATTATAGCTCTCAGAGAAACTGGAATAGGGAAGGGAGTTTCATAGGCGAGAGGTGCGAGATATGAAGCTATTAGAGTAGAAGAGACGGCTACATTTAATAGTTTCGACAGTGAAAAGGGTGAGAGCGGGATGCCAGCCTCGTAGGGCGCTTGAACCCATGAAGTCTGGGAACCAGCGAATGCAGCTCCACGGAGAAATTACCATGGAAGTATTTGTAGAACAGACAGAGAGAGGCGACGGCGCGTCTGTGAGAGAGTGACTGTAGACGAGATGCCAGAACAGGGCCAATTATATTGCATATCCGCCTCTGGATATTATCAAGAACGCCGAGGTAAACAGAAGGGGCTCCAGACCATATATGGCAGCAATACTCCATGCAAGGGCGAATTGTTGATTTGTAGATCTGAAGGATCGATTCGGGGGAGAAAAATTTCCTGGCGCGGCACAGGAAGCCAACTTTCCTTGCGGTGGACGAGGCAATTGACTCAATGTATTTGTTCCATCTCATTTCAGCAGTCAACGTGAGACCGAGCAGCCAGAGAGAGGTGCTCTCGAGAAGTTGAGCGTCAGACATTCTAATGGAGGGCAGGGAAGGATCTCTGTGGTGATTAATAGAGAGCAGTTTTGTTTTTGAGGCATTAAAGTTGACCAGCCAATTCCTGCCCCAGTTCACAAGCGATTGGGAGGTCCTTTTCGAGACGCACGGCCAGGTTAGTTTTGTCAGCGACACTAGATTTGTTTTTGAGGCAGGAGTAAATTGTGGTTACATCCGCGTAGATGCCAACTTGGGAATCTATGGCGTCAGGAAGGACATTTATGAAGATAAGGAATAGAGTAGGGCCCAGGATGGAGCCTTGAGGAACCCCTGCGTTCGTAGGATAGGAACTGGAGGAGAATCAGTTGAGAACGACCTTCAATTCACAGTTTGACAGGAATGATTGTATTAGGTCAAACAATCGACCCGTAATATCATAACCCTGGAGTTTGCGAAGAAGGCCGGCATGCCAAACCCTATCAAACGCTTTAGAGATGTCTAGGGCTACGGCACGAGCTTCCCCGTTATTTTGAAGAGCTTGGTAGACAGTTTCAGTGATGGCCGTAAGCACATCAGCTGTCGATCGGGCCAAGCAGAAGCCATATTGCTTGTCTGAGAGCAAATCATGGGATGTAAGATGGACTCCGTTATTTCGTCTTATGAAGATCCGACAACTTTATTCAAATTTTTATGTTTGTATCGTATGTGACATTTCAGTGACCTGCATACAAGTCCACATATTTTGCAACAGCGAGTATCTAGGGACATACCAACAGAAATATATATACATATATACATATATATATATATATATATATATATATATATATATATATATATATATATATATTGAGTGTGTATTTAGGCAGCATTTTTTCAGTAATGCATGTTTGCAATCTCTGTTGATGGCTTATGTAAGCCGAAAGCTTAGACAGGATTAACAATAAAAACATGTATGAACATGGTGATTTTCTTTCGTGTTTCATTGATAAAGCTAAAAATCTTATTCGACAATATGAAAGGAATTTACTTCAAATAAATAGTCAAAACTTGTCTATATTATTTAACGAAAGACACACACACATATACACATATATATATATATATATATATATATATATATATATATATATGAATTATTAAAGCCAGATAATATTTTCAGATTGTAAGAGTTTTGGGGGATAATAATTATTTAGCGATACACTTAATAATGAACCCATAGCTGGGGGATAGAAGGTAGATTCATACATTTTTCAAGAGTATTTGGGTGTACGTGAATATGTCGAACTCAAATGAACCTAGAACTCGGTTCTCCGATTAATTATTTCGGGCCGTTAACCGTTACATCACCCACACATCCATGCTTACTGCACCTGGAATTCCCAAACGGTCATCCATTTAGGTCATGAACAGGCTTAACATTGCTTAAATTTGGTGATCGTACGGTAATTGGTGTTTCAACGTGATGTGACCATAAGCAGTAACAAGAGGAATGGCAAAAGTCACATCGAGTAATGATAACACAAAACCTATTTCCCACATTATAAGATAGATATTCTATTCTGAGTGTTACCTTCTCTTCTGGATGAGTAGGTAGGTAACTGGACAGCTTTTCTTATGTGGATCTCTTTTTCCTACCACCTCCTCACTCATCTACTCAATCCGACGTGTAGCTGACAATATGAATGTACGTCATCACAACCATGCGACGGACAAGTACGTTTCTCACCAAGCAACGACTTCAGAAGTTTCCCTTCTCAACCATGTACTTCACTCGATATTGCTTTTATGGAAGAGGGCTTCTTTGATTGGCCAGTCAAAAACCCTAGGTAATCATTGACCAATCAAAATACCAGCAGAACATTCAGGTGATATAATTAATGATTACATCATCAGAGATAGCAGAAGTGTCGGTAGTTTTTAAATTAAACTCTCCAATTTCGCTTCAATCGTGATGTTCAAAAATCTCTGCTAAAGATTCAGCGAGTTGTTTTGAAAAAATCTCGATGAAATTTCAACCAGGATGTTTTACGGCAACAATTGTCACCTAAACTACTGGTCAACAAGCATGAACTTTTCAATTGCTAGTTCACCTTACGCCTGTAATCGATGTCTATTTTCATCTCAATCCATTAATTCACTTTTTTATATTACATTCAAAATTTCTTTAATTCTTAAAATCCATTACAATCCTCCTATTTTATCGTAGAACAATATCTTCCCATCTTGAAAATAAATTTTAGATCGTCAGTCAAGCTTCGATACTCTACTTCTTTACAAGCCAAAGTGTCATAATATTTATTATCTGATTCCATTATATGTTCTCATTTATTTATTTCTTTTCGACATTTTTCTTTCGTGTATTTTTTATTGATTATAACTTTCAATATTTGGAATTGTCTTATTACATATAGATTATGGGATCTTATTTAATCTTTTTGGTCATGATATACTTTCTTTCTTTCTTTCTTTCTTTCACTTTTAAATTTTTTTATCTTTCCTTTCTTATTTCCCTACCTTTCATTTGTTTTGAATGTCCTTTCCGTTTTTCTTATTCGTTTAATTAAACATTTATTTTTTCTTTCTTCGCATTCAATATTTTTCTAATTTATTTCGATAGTCACTCATTTTTATTGCCGTCAATATGAACCATTCACAGGATTTTTCACCATACCTCCACATTTACTTTTCAACCAATTCATATTTTTTGAAAATTCTGTTTTCTTTCCTACTTTATTTTACTTCTTTTTCATTCTTCTTACCTTTCTTAATCCTTTCTTTCCGTAGTGTCTATTGTACCAAACGTTTTCGGCCATTTTTACATTCCCTTGTCAGTCATATTTTCCCATGATGCAATAGCTTAGGTGTGTTACGGTTATGGGCATAAAATGCTAGGACCTCCTTTTTTAAAGTTGTGTTCTAGACGTCTGAAGATCATAATAGTGTGAAAATTGAGTCACGACTCCTTTATTAAGTGTTGATGCTGTCAATCGTTTTTGCTTTGTCCGAGTAGTCTGGGTGTTAAGCACTTTACTGCGTAGGTAGGTTTTTGCGTTCTGGTCTTTTTTTGCTTTCCGTGTTTGAGATTTTTCTTCTCTAAGGTGTTAGGTCATCTGGCAAACTGTCTGTTGCTCATACCACACACCAACACTGTTGGTTTATCTTTAGTATACACACACACGTGCTCGCTCGCCCGCACACACACGCACACATATATATGTGCGTGTGTATAAAAGTAATCAATATCCGTGCTTCTGCGTGTTTGAAATATCTACTTTCTGAACCAAACTACATAAATAAATTTACACACGCACACACAAACACGCACACATACATATATATAAATTAATTTAAATTGGAAATGTATTTATGAAGGAATAAATGTACTTTTTCGTGACATCAATATCTTGAAACGGTTTCTCGTTTCTGTCTTTCAGGAAATCAAAAAGAAGAGTTGAAAACCGGTTTTAAACACAAGCGAGCCGTGATGAAAAACTAATTGAAAGTTTGCCGGATTAAAAATACCCTCGAGTCATTCAATAATTGTTTCGGTTGTTAATTAAAAACAAATTAAACAATTTTGTAAAAGTGTAAACCGATTTTTGCATCACCTTGGATACACGCATACTTGCATAAGCACGCACATATATGCATATGTATATATAAATGTATATAAGGTTTAAACTTTTCTATAGTTATGGGGAAGAGTGCTTAATATTGGAGATTCAATATTAGAGCGTTTAGAGATATAGACTGTAGGAACATCAGAAGCAACTCTGCATGGTGACAGTTAGTTTCACGTTTCAATGTGATATTCAAAACAAGTGCCATGACACACTGCATGATGATTGCCGTCGAACTGAAGGGTGAAACTGACAGTTATCATGTAGTGTAGACATATATGTTCATTCTCTGTCTCTGTATGTATATATATATATGTGTGTGTATGTATATATATATATATATATATATATATATATATATACAGTGTAACCCGCATATAAGAGACCCGGATATAAGAGAAGCCCGGATATAAGAAAGATTTTCACTGGTCCCAAATTAGAGTCAGTGTTAATGTACAGTGTAACCCGGATATAAGAGAGATTTTCTGTGATCAAAAATTCTCAAGGAAGAAGACAATCTCAGATCTTGCATGCAAATGAACGGAAACACTAATCGCAAACGAAAGCGCCAATCCGTGCACAAGGACGTTAACGAAGCGCTTACACAATTGTTTACGCAAGCATGTGCTCATGGAGCTACCGTCACCGATCACGTCGTCAGGCAGAAAGCATCACAACTGGCCGTAAATCTTGAAGTTGATTTTGAACCGAGCAATGGCTGGCTCATCCGCTGGAAGCAGGCCAATAACGTTTCATTCAAAAAACTTCACGGCGAATCAACGTCTGCAGATCACGGTTCTGCCAACGAGTGGGTGACAAACGTTTTGCCGCAACTTTTTCGTGGATATGATCCAAAAGATGTTTGGAACTGTGATGAAACGGGAATTTTCTACAAAGCCATGCCGTCTGGATCTTTGCGATTTGCCGGCGACGAACAGTCAAATGGGACAAAAGTTCCCAAAGTCAGACTCACGATGCTTCAGTTCACAAACATGGACGGCAGTGAAAAGCAAGTTGTAGTTGTTGGTAAGTCAGCAAAACCACGCTGCTTTAAAAATGTCAAAACTCTGCTGTTTTCTTACTTCGTTAATCGTAAAGCCTGGATGACTAGTCAGCTGTTTACTGTGTTATGAAAACGTTTGATCGAAAAATGATTGCTCAAAATCGAAAGATTATTCTGTTTTTGGACAATGCAACTTGTCATAACTTACTGCCGGGTACAAATCTGTCAAACATCAAATTGTCGTTCATGCCACCAAACACCACCAGTCTCATTCAAACTTTGGATCAAGGTATCATTTGTTCATTCAAAGCGTATTATCGTCGGGAACTTGTTCGAATGCAAATCGCAGCGATCGATGCTACACCGCCAGTGCCGCTGTCCGAGGTGGCCAAGCAGATAACTGTTTTGAAGGACATGCACATGATGAAGCGAACACTTTTCATGGTCAAACCGTCAACAATTCAAAATTGTTTTAAAAAGGCCGGCTTTGTCATTGAATCACAGGCTGAAGTGGAAGAAATACTCGACGAAAATGATCAAGTTTCTCCACCATAGGGCATGGAGCAAACAGATTTTGACGAATTTATCAGCTTCGACGACCGTACACAATGTTATGGAGAACTGACTGACACGGACATCACACGTGGTATAAAATCGGATGATCAAGATTTTGACGAAGATGATGATGCTGAAAGCGTAAGTTCTGAAGTTTCTGAAAGTGACAAACCAGTGCCAAATTCTCTGGCTGCATTGAATGCGCTTGAAACTCTGACAGCCTACTTTGAAGCAAAAAGCAGTAATCCTGATAGCGCAGTGAAAATGATTTACGGACTGTATGAAAGTGTTCATGATGTTAACAAAGAGATTTCGGTACAATCAAAAATGACTGACTTTTTTAAGAAAAAGTAATTTTTGATTGAATTATTTTGAAAACTGACTGAAAATGTATTTTTGTCTGTGTTTTTTATGTCTATAACTGTTAAATAAACTAGGGTTCTGTACGTAAAAAGCGTTATATGAAGTGTTCCCATACTTACCTAAACAAAATAGACAAAACCCGGATATAAAAGAAACCCAGATATAAGAGACTTCTTCTCCGGTCCAGACAACTCTCTTATATCCGGGTTAAACTGTGTATATATATATATATATATATATATATATATATATATATATATACAGGGTGTATGAAAAATATTTTTACAAACTTCGGGGCGGATTCCTGACACCAAAACAGGGTAAAATGTCCATATAAACTTATGTCCAAAAGGCCACCGTTGTACCTCAACCCAGCAACTCTTAACAAATATCTAAAATGTCCTCCGCTTGTTTCCACACACGCATGCACCCATCGGATCATTGACTGGTGGATCCTTTCAAATACTCCCACATGGTGTCGAATGGTTTGGCTGGCCCCATGACACATTGATGAAGCGTCTCTGCATTATTAATGTCTGTCTGCTGCATAAACCAATTGTTTTAGGTGTGGCCCCACAGATAAAAATCCAAAAGATTTAGTTCGGGGGAGCGTGCAGGCCATGGAACCGCCCTCCTACCTATCCATCTTTCATGGTAGATGTCAACCAGTGCATCGCGAACAACACGACTAAAATGTCCTGGAGCGCCATTATACATGAGCCACATGCGTTATCGTATTAGCATGGATAGATCCTCTAACAGGTTTGGTAGTGTGTTCGAAATAAAGTCTCTGTAGACAGCTTCTGGTTCCTATCGCTTTCAGACATTATCAAGGAAACCAAAGATCATTTTGTCAGTTCTTACACACTCTATGTAAAAAAAGAAATCTCTTGTTCGCATGCAAAAAACATATAACTAAATACTTAATCTCAGTACCTTGTCAGTCATATTCAATGAAACACAACCATATATATATATATATATATATATATATATATATATATATATATATATATATATATATATATACATATATATATATATATATAATTTGTTGAAAAATTATAATATAAAAATGTTATAAAATCACTACAAAAATAGCCATTTTTTCAACACTTCTGGTGTCTTATTGGTCCAATTGATGGTGTTGAATGTAGAATAAGGGGTTTTAAAAGGTTCAAATCAACCAAACACCCATTGATAGGGGAAACGCTATTACATAAGCTACAATGACCAATAAAAATACATGTATATGAAAATTTAAAAAACTTGACAACGAACCTTGGTTATAATAATTAATGCCTTAATGTCAATGCTAGACGAAAACAGAAATCATTCTGACTGATTTTAAATTTTACTATAAAATTAAAAAAAAATTACCAATTTTAAATTTAACCTGTATTAAGTTGAAAATATTATAAAATTATTAGGAAAAAATACATATATTTTATTATTTTCGTTTTAATCGAAAAGTTAAAATTGGATTTAAACATGTATCAATATGGAGATTTCCTTTCGTCTTTTAATGATAACGTTATTAAGCTAATCAGACAATATTGAAAGGAACTTACTTAAAATAAATAGACAAAACTTGTCTTTATTATTTAATGAAACATGCATGAATGAAAAATTTCTGCCTAAATATATATAGTATAAATATATGGTGAGGCGTGTTTCAAATATAGGAAAACAATTTAGTTGTTAGTCAAAACATCTTAATTAAAAAATAAATACTACTTTTTAAATTGCATCGTCATTGAAATAATTTAGTCCTTCATGAGAAATCCACTTTCATTGGTTGTCCGAATATTTTATCTTTGGTGATAATTTCAAGCAAGCTTAGCAAATAACAATTGTATAAGACGATAATTGAATCACCCAAAAATTGATCACAAAGCGACCTTAAACAACAATTCCGTTGCGTGTAAGTGCACTTTTAACAGATCGACAGGCGAAACACAGGAATATTTTAAAAATCTAACAAAAAACAAATAATTATTGGACTGCAAGAAAATCTTCAATATCTATTAAATAATAAATGATTTTATTCATGGAAAGGTTATTTTGCGAAAAAAAGAGACAAAACAAAACAAAACAAAAATAATCGTAGAATTTTTTACATTTCTCATTCAGAGTCACTCTATTTAATTATATTAAATCTTCATGTTATGCCTTCCATACTAAGGCACTCATCTGGTTGTTATATTCACCACATGTCGGCCGTTGTACCATACGGTCTCCTTCATGTGTCTGTTATAATAGGTAATCTAGAAATTTTGAACTAAACACTTTATTCGATTGATGGAGTAGAATGTTCCCATTTGCATTTCTATGCCCACGGGAGATAACTCGTATCAGTTAATTCTCACATGTCTTTTCGCACCAGTATTGCATGTCTAGTTCCCCCTCTAAAGCACACTGCATAGCCTTGAACCATGGATTAAACTCACAGCTATCAGGCAGGCTTTAATCAAATCTTTAATCTACTAGGTCATAGGAGCTTTCTAAACTCTACTTGAAAAAACTGATAGACATTTATACAGGTTTAAAAGTTTTTAGCCCCCCCCCTCAAATAAACCTTTACACAAGTATATATGCTGTTGTTTCACCCGCATCAGTAGCAATTCAAAAATATTTTAGAATTGAATTATTTTATACTTTATCGTTTGAAGATTTGGTTTTTAATAAAGTTTTATATTAAGTTGTACTTAAGTGGATTGAATGTTTCGAGGACTTTTTCAGTCGGTTCTTCCCCACATTCTTTCTTTCTTTCTTTCTTTCTTTCTTTCACTTTTAAAACTCGTTTATCTTTCCTTTTCCTCTTTTCTTTTTTTATTTCCTCACCTTTCATTCGTTTTGAATTTTCTTTCAACTTTACATTTTCATTTCTGTTTAATTTATCAATTATTTTTCAATTTATTTCGATAATCACCAAGTTTTATTGCCGCCAATTCTAACCATTCACAGTATGTGTCATTATATCACTGCATTTATCTTTCATCCAATTCATTTCTTTTGAAAATTCTTTTCTTTTCTACTTTATTTTACTTCTTTTTCATTCTTCTTAACTTTCTTTCTTAATTCTGTATTTGATGTCTATTCTCCTCTAAATCTATTCATTTACTTTTTTACATTACATTCAAAATTTCTTTAATTCTTAAAATCCATTACAATCCTCCTATTTTATCGTAGAACAATATCTTCCCATCTTGAAAATAAATTTTAGATCGTCAGTCAAGCTTCGATACTCTACTTCTTTACAAGCCAAAGTGTCATAATATTTATTATCTGATTCCATTATATGTTCTCATTTATTTATTTCTTTTCGACATTTTTCTTTCGTGTATTTTTCATTGATTATAACTTTCAATATTTGGAATTGTCTTATTACATATAGATTATGGGATCTTATTTAATCTTTTTGGTCATGATATACTTTCTTTCTTTCTTTCTTTCTTTCTTTCTTTCTTTCTTTCTTTCTTTCTTTCATTCATTCATTCACTTTTAAAACTTCTTTATCTTTCCTTTCCCATTTTTTTTTTTATTTCCCTAAATTTCATTTGTTTTGAATTTCCTTTCCATTTTTTCTTATTCGTCACCATTTCTTTCCATTCAATATTTTTTCAAGTTTTTTCGATAGTCACCCATTTTTTATTGCCGCCAAATTTAACCATTCACAGGATTTTTAATTATATCTCCACATTTACTTTTCATCCAATTCATTTCTTTTGAAAATTCTCCGTTTTCTTTTCTACTTTATTTTCATCTGATCTTGCACGAATTCTTGTGACTTTCTGTCGCCATCCAATTCTATTGTTCATCCTATTCAGCAGGACGGAGATGATTGCTGTTTATGTCGTCACAAATTTGCTTGCTACGGGTTTTGTCTTGTCATCTTCTATTAGCGATTCCGTGTGTAGGTTCCCACAGACGAACTTCTCTAACAATTACGTTGTTAGCTCTTCACCAATGTCCTGCAAATCTGACTCTCCGCTCTTTGATGATTTCTAATACTGGACCAAGGTTTCCATACAATCGCTCATTGGTCAGACGATCCCTCAAAGTGACACTGAAAGCCGCTCTTAGAATGAGAGTATCGGCGCCATCCAATCTTCTTTCCAGTTTTGAAGAATGGATCCACGCTGAGCAACTATAGAATACAGTAGATAGTTCCTCCTATCGTCAGCTTTACACTCCTCACAGTTTTTTGAACAGGATTAGAGGCTTATCCCTTGATTCATATTTAGAATTGAGTTTACAGTTCCTTCTAAAGTTTATTTCAACTCCAAACCTCTAAAATAGTAGATGGGTTCGCTTATTGTCCAGTTCACAGACCTCCCCGGTCTTTTTAACAGGAGTAAAGATTTATCCCTTGTTTCCTGTTTAGGATTGGGTTTCTGGTTCCTCCTAAAGACTTTTTATTCTCTTTCCCTCTCAGTAGCCTTTTGTTTCTTAGTGGCATTATCGCCTTGCTTGGGATGAATTGAATAAAAAAAAAAATTAAAAAAAAGAAGAAAAAACAAAAAAAGTTGCTTGGAAGAGGCTCCTTTTCAGGTTTTCTAGAAGTCCAGACTGTTACACTTTATTTTGCTTTTTCATTCTTCTTACCTTTGTTTATTTATCCTTTCTTTCTTTTTTACTACGTCTCACTAAAGATCTTTCTGTTTTTCTTTTTTTTCTTTCTTTTGTCAATTCTACTTTTTGTTTTATCAGATTTGTGCAGAAGTGAACAGCGCCCTCCTTTTGGAAAATTATGAACTGAAAACAAGTAAAAAAAAGTGAATCTTTTCTTAACAAAAATACTGATGACACTTTCACACACCTAATAGATTCCATTTCTCTCTTTTCTTTCTTGCTTTAGTGATAATTTCTTCTCTTGTAATTATATCTTTAATAAGAAGACAAACATGTCTAATATGTGATCTGGGTAATGAAAACGAAAAACCGAATAGATATTCGTCTTATCGATAAACACATATCGCAATTTGTGAAAATAGAATAGCAGTCAAATTAAAATCTTTTTTATTTTTATTTCTTGAAAAGATAATGAATGTTGAAATTTCAATTCCCTCCAGCATTAGTATCAATGCAATTTCTCTTGTAATCTGCTAAAATATTTACTCAGGCGACCAAGAGCAGATAACTCACGAAGCGTATAGAAATTTGTAGCTGCCTTCGAAGTAAAATCAAAAACCTTAGTAATCACTCCAAGATCATTATATCGGTTTACGAAATGACAGAAATAGATTTTAATAAATCAATAGTAAAGAGATATAATGTAATGGGAAAATGGAAATCTGAAGTTTTTTCAAAGTTTAGAATTTCATATCTCATTTCATTGTCTGTTTAAAAGAACGTCCAATCAAATGCAATGTTGTCTGAAGTTCTATATTTGAAGAATGGTTACAATAAATTTTCCTTGTATTGTTCTTCGAGAAATTTTAGGCCAAAAAATGAAATTTTACAATAATGATTGATTGATTTGTTTGTTTAATGGCATATCGAATCATTATGGGCCATTTAATTCCGAAATTTAATTTTCTGGGGAGCTTTGAAGTAATAAATATGTTATTCAGCTTTCACAATTGAATACATAGTAGGTGATACTCAGCTTTTGTGTATGTATATGCTTGTG
Organism: Acanthosepion lycidas; assembly: GCA_963932145.1. Classification (NCBI taxonomy): domain Eukaryota; kingdom Metazoa; phylum Mollusca; class Cephalopoda; order Sepiida; family Sepiidae; genus Acanthosepion; species Acanthosepion lycidas. The sequence continues at coordinate 109,404,225 of OZ010591.1, forward strand.
TCGACATAATTAATAGAGGCAGTGATATCTGTGTTTTATCTTGTTTTATTACAGTTATATTTTGGAATACACGTTGATTATTTTCAGAAATTCTAGGATATTATTTGGATTAATGTCATGAAAAAGTTCTTTCATGTTGACAATTTTACTATAAATAGATTGTTAGTAATTTTTTAATATAAAAATGTATTGTTGGTATTTTTATTATAAAAATATATTTTTATTCTTTCACTATGTAGTATCATGATCGCCTACAAGAGACACAAAACATTATTATATGAGAATTGCCATGAGAGATTGTGGAATGGTTTCATGTTGTCTTCTCCGCGGTTTGGAATTTAGACTTTTCTTTTCTTAATCTAGTTACCAGTCAAGGGTAGAGAGCTCAGTCTAACCTGCTATTTAATCATTAGCTGGGAGACAGGAGTCAGTTTCATGTCTTTTTTATCGGTATTTGTGCGAAAGTTAAAGTAACAGACTAGTGCAAAATTTGAACTCGTCTTGCCGATTCCACTTCCCACGCCATTATCCCTTAAATTACCTGCACATAAAATCCTAATTTGTTCCGTGTTTTTTTCTCTTATCCGTTGGGAATTATCTGGAGGAATTGCAATGAACATCGTCCAAATAGTTTCTGATAAATAAGAGAAAAAGAACTAAGAGACAAAATCACCCAACACAATAAAAAAATAATTTAATAAAAAAGAAGCAAACATCTTTGATAAACAAACTTTAGTGTTTTTAATACTAGAATTCTTTTCCAACCTATTGATGCGTTGTTGAAATGCTCACAATATTTAGTCATTGTTGAATTTATTGTTGAGATTTACAAACTCTAAGTTCCGTTCAATTTAGCAAACCAATCGATGAAATTTAAATAAGCTGATTTGTTTGGAGAAATACTTTGATAAAAAACCTACTATGCGGTTTAATAATTTCATTAATTTAATTAAATTTATAGGACTCCATGGTAAACAATCTTTTTTAGGAAATTTTCTTTTTTTGTATCCTTAAAGAGGTTACAAACAGACAAAGATGGTACTCAAGTGAAAAGAACAGCAACACGGGCGTAGATGAAAGAAAGAGAGGTTTATTGTAAAAGAGAATACACTACTGAAAGACAGGGAATTGGTTAGCAGGCTAGTAATTCCTGAAGCAAATCCTAGGTATATCCTGTGCACACACTATATATAGTCAGTCCACAATAGGCGATAGGAAGAGTGGGACATTCCATTATAACACCTTTTTAACAGCGAAGAATAAATTCTCAAAATTTATTACTCTTGAGCATGGAACATACATCTGGCCATGTGTAAATATTTCATTCTGGGGCCAAATTCCAACTTTTTGAACTTTTTGGTCTTGTGATTTGTGGAGAGCAATGATCGTCAATGCCCGAAGGGATACGACACAAAGAAGAAGAAAGGTAATGTCATTTTTCTATCTAAGGCTGCCTATTTATCGACAGATACGTAACCGACAGTTCTGTGAAGGTATTCTGACTCTTTGCAATGTTGATAAAAGATGGTGATTATTTAAGCGTAGACTAGATGTAGCACAAGGCCAAAAGTGTGGAGGGCCAAGTCAAAATCGAACTCATTATTCAGTCGTAATTAAACTAGCGAGAAAAGCTAGCTGACTATTACACCACGTCTAAGCAAACAAAGATTTTCCAAGATGTGGCACAAGGCCGAAAATGTAGAGCGCCCAGCGAGGATAGAACTCAATATTCACTTGTAACTGTACTAGCGAGACAAGTTTACTAATCATCACATCAAGTCGAAGTGCCTAATGATTTTCTAAGATTAGATGTGGCATAAAGACGAAAGTGTTGGGTTCCCAGTGAGGATCGAACTCACTATTAAATCGTAACTAACCTAGCGAGACATGCTTGCTAACCTTTACACTACGTTGAAGTTTCCATTATGATTTTCTAAGCTTTCCTCAGATATGGCATAAGGCCACAAGTGTGGAGCACCCAGTGAATATCGAACTAACTATTTAGTCGTAATTTATCTAGCGAGATAAGCTTGCCAAAAGTAATGTCGATAAAATATGTATGTTGCATAAAAAAGCGCCTTTTTCTGTAGGTACTTAACTGTCAGAATTTATGAATAGATTGTCGAAATTCGTGTACATTTCCTGCATAGAAATCAATAAAAATTCTTCATTCATTTTTAATAATTGACAACGTGACAGGATTTCTTATTGCGAAATTGGTGTCTGCTAATGTGCTTGATATTAATGTTTTTTTTAATTTTTTTTTAGAGAATGAAGATATTTATGAAACCGATTTATTTTGTATATATTTTGCAATCTCCCTGTTTGCAGAGAAATATAAATAACAATTTATATCAGTGCGGAACTGATGTACATTTAGTCTAGCATTAAGATGCAGCAATACAGGAAGGTATTGTATACATACAGGCAAACAAACGCACACACACATATGGTTAATTAATTTATAAATTTAATTCGACATTGTTTCCTATTACTATAAACGTTATATTTCGTGGGTCATGTATAGTTTTTATAGAGTAACATGTCGTTGGATTTGCTGCAAGAGTTGATTCTTTTATTTGAAATATTGGCTGAACCTTTTCTTTTGTGTTGAATATAAAATAATTGGGGTATTGGCGGAGGTTAAAGATGTTGTCACACATGAAATGACATATTTTTTGCTGGGCTTTTGATCCTGTCGTCTAAAGAAGTAATCAGGATATTGGGAACCCTATATTAAACATTGGCAACCCCGCCCAAAATAGGCTACTTTAAGTTTGTTTTATTTTAATTTTATTTTTTTAACTCTGAATTAACTTAACTAGGCGATGTATGCACATTGGCCCCTTTTATTTTTGTTCCCACTTTCTTTAGTTTAATTCCCCATCTTCTCCACCATTAGGTGACCAGAAATATCAGTTTTCTAGTGGATGGGGAACAATTTTCGTTTTTCGAGTCCGTTCTTTCGTATTTGTTGTCGTGCCTGAATGAGTTTGTAGCTGTGTGTGTGGTTGGTCGAATGATTGGTTTTGAATTCATCCAAGTCTCACATTAATTTCGTTCCGTTAACTGACATTACTGCCACAATTATGGATTGTGTGTTTTTATTACTAACACAATTTTTTTTAGTTTCTTGAATATATAATATTATGCATATTGTAAATATTCATCGGTGTCTTCATTTTTAAATGTTGTTATTCTATTCCCCAGCCTAACAGACAAATTTTACACATGGGGGTTAGAGCTTCATAGAAACTTTGAGGTATTATGGTGGTTGTAGTAAGAATGGCAAGTAAGAATGTGGTATTTTGATGCAAGGTATATTGTATAGTTTGTTTGAATCAGTTGCTAGCTAAGTTTAAGATAAGACAGATGATGACCAGCCTTCCCCATCCCCACTTTTGACTTTGTGCCACATTTTTAGTTGTATATTTACAAAAATATTAATACTTTGGAGTCAGTCGAGTTGAATTTCTTGCGACGTTACGGCGAGTAGCCTAAGCGAGAAATATTCTAACTTCTAGAAGCGAGTTATAACTCTATGAAAACTTAATATACATCATTCACTGATAAAAATAAACAATTATGAATATTCATGTTTTTATCAGTAGGTGATTTATTATTTTATTCTAAAACATTTAAAATGTTCTTATTGTTAGCAATAATACAATTTCTAATTTTTTGATAAAACCAATGTCTTTTCCTTTTTATTCGCAGCATTATTTCATCTTCAATACAACCGCGAATAAAATACAAATAATTTTTACATTGGTCATACAACAACAACTCTATCATGTCGTATAATATGTCTTTGATCCGATTGTAGTTGCATAAAAATCCATATTAATAGCCATCACCAAAATAAAAAATAAAATTTTACTCCAACCAACATCTGAGAGATACTTGTAAAGAGACAGACAGACAGGCGGATATACACAAACACAGACTCTGTAAAACATTAACTGAAGATAGGTCAGCCATATTAGAAGAAATAATTATAAAAAATGAACAACCTACAGATAATAAAATATTCATCATAGGAAGTAGCATTTTAAATATTTTCTAAAAAAAAAGAGAAACAAATTTAACCCCTCTCGGGAAATTTTTCAAATATCTGAAAATGTCAAACAATGACGTCACAATATGTAGCATGATAAGAAAAATTCAAATTCAAATCTAACCGTAAACCACTTAAGTTGATTAAAACTATCAAAATAAAATGTCAGACTGTAAACACATAACCAGATTGAAAGCTTTATTCACTGAAAATGGTTAAAGTCGCTGAAAGGATTTGTAGAAAAAAATATCTGAAAAAAAATATTTATATTCTCGTACAACCAATCAAAATGCTTGTAACAAAACAAGAAAAAGATTAATAACTTCTTAAGAGAAATCTTACTCTTGTTTATATACATACAGACACACACACACGCACACACATATATATATGTATATATATATATATATATATATATATTAATTGAGGATTGCGTCCAGCATGAAACAAACAGCCTGTCCTGTCATGTTGACTTCAATTTCTATATATATATATATATATATATATATATATATATATATATATAGTTTGGTTGATTTTGTTTAGCGGCATATCAACCTCTATGGGTTAATTAATGCCGAAATATAATTATTTTGAACACAATTTTATGGCTTCAACTACAGATAAAATATTTTGTTGGTCATTTTACTATAAATATGCATTGCTGGTAATTTTTTTTAATATAAGAATGTATTTCTGTTATTTTTACTATGAAAATGTATTTTTATATTTTCATAGGGTTTTGTTATTGTTTGGGAACTCAATATTTTCCCATAGCTGGGACCCTAACAGGTGCCACCACCTCGGATCAGGGTGGATCTGGGAATCACAGCAATTCTTGACTCCTCAGAAACTTCAATCTCTCGATCAGATGTCTTGTTGCCGGATCTAGTTAGAAGTATTATGTTTATTTATTTTAGATTTAATCTTTTCAAGCCCACGAATTAATTTCTTGATCGCTGTAGAAAATTGATTAAAAATTTCCCAAATTTCCTTTCAAACAATTTTTATTTTCCCAAGTACATTCAATCTCATTTGAGGCCATCTTCAGATGTTGCATATCTATGGATGTGTTATCCGTTAACACCATAAATTCAAAATATTTTTTTTACCTCTTACAACAACGACGATAGCGAAAAGTCTTACGTTTCATTTAAACGATCATAGTTCAATCTCAGAGCACTTAAAGGAACACTCATGTTTACATTCACAGTTTAGACAGACATTAGTCGAAAATAAATCAGTGCTCCATCGAGATAATAATAAGCAAGAACTTAAAATTCTGGAAGCCCTTTATATAAGAGAATTTTTACATACGGACAAAAGTAACTTGCTCATTACAAAGGTGCATTCTTGTTTCGATGCAGCTGCATCTCGAATGGTGAGAAATAAAAATGGTTATGAACAATTCTATTTACAAGCAAGCCGCTTATGGAAAAACATAGGGAGAAACACCTTAAGAGGAAATGGAGAGAAGTAAAACAAATGGGAGAAAAGGAAAAGAAAGAAGGTGACAGATTAAGACAATTTGTTGATAACAGTTTGGGCAGAGAAGGGATGTCGAGGGGTTAATACAAGGGCCTAACCCTAAAAGTTTAAAACAAAGCGGAAGTGTCTACTACAGCTTTTGATATCGTGCAATGGTCAGAAATCTAAGCAAAGTATGCCAAAACTGCCAAGAAATAGGAGGGAGAGAGGGAAAGGTGGAAATAGAAAAGAGGGAAAACAATGAAGGAGAAAGGAGAAATAAGCACAGAGGAAGGCCATAGTAGTAATTGAAGAAACTTTCTTTTTTCCATGAAGGATCAGGAATCTTAAAACAAAACCAGAACTGAATTACGGAAATAATTATTGCTCTACACTTGGTATTGAGCACTTTTTTGAATTAATGCTGTGAACGTTAGAATTTATATTATTTTCATTCTCATTATATTCGGATATATATATATATATATATATATATATATATATATATATATATATATATATATATATATATACCCCTGGTCAAAATCTTAAGACCAGATACAAAAGGGTTAAAAAAATATAAAATACTGTTACTTAAATCAAATGCGAAACATTTACATTTAATTAGAAAATGTAGTTTATCAACAAACAATTGAACATTTTAAGCTTTTAATTGATTAATTTGAACAAAGATATATATATATATATATATATATATATATATATATGAGAAATTGTATGATAAAGTGGAAGAAGTTAAAAAACTTTTTCCACTTTATCATGTATGTTTATGTAGAATGTTTGATAATTTTCCTGCGATATTGGCTTCACACAGAATATTGCAAAAAACTGTGAAAAAATCGGGTTTTTCGTACTACTTAAAATAAAAACTTGAACAACTTCCTCATTTTCTATCTGTCTTTTTTTCAAACATGTTGCAAAATTTGGCATCGGGCAAGAAATAAAATAGTATAGTTTTAGTCCTACTCGCTTCCCCACGTATAACGAAAACCCCCGAAAAACTGTTAAAAAAGTCCGTTTTTAGGCCATAACTTCTTGATCTTTCATCCGATATTTTCCAAATTGACCATGTAAATTACACATGACGCATAAATTGCCTTGCGGGAATGTTTAATTTAGATTATTTCAGTTAAGTGGACGAAATCTGAGACAAAAAATGTCCAAAATCGGCTTTTGGCATTTAACCAATAGTTTTTTTCATATGATTCCATCCTAAATTGGCATTCGAACAACTTTTGATGCAAAGATTGTTTGAGAAGGATTATTGAAGCATTAAAAGGGAAAAAGTCCCGAAGAACCTCTTATTAACTCTAGTTTTATAGTAAGCATGCTAAGAAGGAGGGGGCGTTCATATTTTAGCATTTGCAGTTGAATGAAGCTCTGACGCTTCATCCCTGTTTTTGTTTGATTATTAGATTTGTGAACAATGCGATATTATTTGTTATTACGGCCATAGGAAATTTACTGAATTTCTAAAATACTGAAACAATTTAGCAACGACCAAACAAAAAAAGGTTTTATCGATGGAATTCCTTCATTAAGAAAAATCAAACACTTGCGAAGGATGTACCGTAAAAAAGATGAGAGAGAGTAGCTAAGTATACAAACGGATGATGTATAACAGCGGGGACGCAGGCAGACATTTCTAGACAGGGGGTTGGTTTACAGGAGTTCGTTTATACAATTGCAGCCATGTACACCTGGGCAACGCCGGGTGCCTCGGCTAGTATATATACACATATATAAGGTTTATTTCAGCAGCAATAATTCTTTCAAACATGTTTGGTTGAATAATACAGACATGTTCTGTTTATCAAATTATGTACTTATATATATATATATATATATATATATATATATATATATATATATATAGTGTCTGTTATACCCACAGATATAAAAAGGTTACGCCTTATCGCAAAAAAGCGTAAAAGTAAGAAAAGAAGTACTTTGAAAAAAAAATCAAGGTTTAATTTATTTTTTTCACACTTTAATGTGCAGGAACTCTTATAATGTAATATCTGTTATAACAATACGCATAAAAAGATTATATATATATATATATATATATATATATATATATATATATATATATATATATATGTGTGTGTGTGAGTGTGTGTGAGTGTGGCCATTGTGTGCATGCGTTTGACGGAGTCTGTGCACGTATGTTAATTGCATTGGTCGTTTTGTAGATTTCGTGTTATGTTTGTATATTTGCGTGTTTTTAGTCGATTTTTGATCTGCGGATTGATGTGTCCTGTGCATACGTTGTTGTGCGTGTTTGCATGTGTGTGTTTTGATGAGTGTTTGGGGGTTGCTGATGTACATATGTGCTGACGCGTATATGTGCTTGTGGTGCTGTGTGCATGTGTGTCAGCGATGTTTCTATTGCAAACAAAATAGCTTCATCTGAAGCTGAAAAGCCGAAAATATATCACATATATTTACGCAAGTTAAAAAAAAATGAAAACATTGATCGAGTAAAAACTTAGGTGAAATTTACGGAAATAAATTTAATAACTGTGACATCCGAAAAAAAAAACTGACTTAATAAATAAAAAATAGGCAAAAAGTAGCAAACCATTACCGTGTGATCATTGACGTTAAAAACCTTGTCTCGTCGCAAATCTTAAAAAGAATATATATAAAAAGATTAAATCCTTCGTAACTGTTGAAACTTGACTAATGCATGGAATAATAATGCAACACAAAATGTACTTAGAACAAAATGTATTGAAACAAGAAAGTCTACACAATATTTACATATAGTCTTTTGTATATTCCTGGGAAGACCGTTCCTGGAGAATGTGGTGACTGAGTCGCAGTCGGGCAGAGTCTCTCGTTGGATCTCTTCATTCCTTCCCGGTACCAACCATATTTATATGGTCGGTACTCCACTATGCAAATTAGGTGGATCCTACCACAACAGTAACGCATAACACGTTTCAATGATGAAAGATGCTTATGATACTAAGTACGATGATACAATGTTTGTGAATGTCATAGAGTGAAGAATTTTAATTAATGAGTAGGACCAAGTCTAGAAATGATGAGAAGATGAATAAAAAACTAAAGAACAATCATTTATTGGATTCGAACAAAAGTTTGTATCGTTTTTCAATAGTTGGCATTTGAACATGGGATCTTGTTTCACATGTAACTGAAAGTTATGACTTATATACATATTCTGAAAGGTGACATTTCAAGTGAATTGCCAATTTAAAATTTTTTGTGTTCGAAGGGAAAATGGAGGAAAATGAGATGAATTTTCGTCATTTGATTTTTTTTCTGAAAAGGAAAGAACGCTGTCAAAATAGTAAAAAAGATGCGTGCCGTTTATGGAGAAGGTACCGTATCTGAGAGTAGTGTTCATACTTACTTCACTTAGTTGCGAACTGGAAATTTTAATCTGAAAGAATGAGAACATTCCAACAAGCCTGATTAAATCGAAACACTGATTAAAAATAATTCAAATCTCACGACACGTAACATCGTAAAGATATTCCTCATATTTCAGATTAGCATTGTAAGATGTTTGAAACGTGAATAGATACAATATTTGGATTTCTCACGATTTAACAGGAAAAATAATAGATCGCATATCTGTCCGTGATTTTCTGCTCAAATGATATAAAAGGAGTCATTTTTTAAAAGAACAATTACAGGCGATGAAAAATGGATTATTTACAGCAATGTGGAGTGAAAAAGATATTAGTTAAAATAAAAAAATGAACCACCGTTAATCACCCCAAAAGCTTGTATGCATCCGAAGATGATGCTGAGTATGTCATGAAATTAGAAGGACATTGTGCGGTACATTCAGCAAAATCGGAAATGAACTGTTTTAAAAGAAGCAATTGATGAAATGCGCCAATTGGAAAAGTTTTATCGTGTAACACCAGCCTTCACATCACTTTGCAGACCCAACAGAAATTGGTACAGCTTAGCTGGGATATCAAATTACACCCGACACACTCACCCGAACTTGCGCCTTCGTATTGCCGCTTATTTCGATTCCTACAAAATTATCTTAATGGTAAGAACTAGAAACATGCAAATACCACTTAAATCAGTTCATAACCCAGAAAGATGCCAAAGTTCCGGGAGGATGGAATCATGAAACTGTCTAAAAATGACGAATGCTAGTGGAACGAAATGGCACATGTATGACTGCTTTTAGCACACTACGACGTTGTGTGATGGTTAGCAAGCTTGTTTCGCTAAATCATTTATGAGTGAGTAGTGTGTTCGCTCCTTACTGGGTGCCCTATACTTTCAGCCTTGTGCTAAGCTTAGAAAATCACCATATATGATTGCTTAAATCTATGTACAAATATTTAAACACTGTCTTTGAAATTCATTAAAAAACGCCACGAATTTTTATTAATTCCGATCTCATACTTTGTGAGACATTGGTAAAAAAACAACTTTTTAACGAGACTAGGATGCCATTGTTAGGTTTATTTGTGTGCAGTATTTCAAGAAATTCGTTGGTAAATTAACAGTATATTTATTAGTTAAGTATGGTAGGATCATTTGGTTAAAATTTTTGATAGGTGAAATAAGCTGGTAGGGATTGTGAAATTATAGGATGTAGGGGCGAGAAAGGTTGGCATGTTTGAAATTCCAATCTAGGTCACTGATGTAATATTATTCACAATTTTGTGAAATTTCATGAACCCGATTTCAATATGATTAGCCTTGATAAGTTTATTTGTCTCTTGTGGAGTCTGGTAGTGTTTATTGTTTTTTTCTTTTTAAACTAGCATTGCTGGCGAGAATATAGCTTTGTTTCCCATTTTTATATCTTTTTTAACAAAATTAGTAGATTTATAATTTCTAAAGTACAATAGTTTTGTTATTTCTAGCTTTCCTAAAGGTTTTGTTGTTATTCTTTGGTTAAGGGTTGTTTTCGTTTTCTATATCAACATTTTATGCCTTTGACCTTAAGGTAAGGTTTGTAGTCCAGGGTAGCATGTGATATGTTTGTCACCTTATAATTGTAAGTTTTTTTTTATGTAGCATTTAAATTCTTTACCCCTTACCGTTTATAAAATACTATTAGTATCACAATTAGAATAAAGGCACCTGTTTGATCTTAGGTTGAGGAATTCTTTTTATTGTTTCGCAATATAATAGAGAGATTTATAAAGTCACCAGAGCAATTTCATTAGAAAGAATTCATTTAAAAAGTTTTGTTAAATTCCACCGAAATATTTTGTCTATAATTTATTTATTTTATTCGCATTTTAAATGTTTTATAGACATTTTAAAATGATACCATAATATTATATATCATTCACTACATGGAGATGCTTCGAAGATTCCACTACATGGAGGTGCTCAGATTACTGCACGACATGGAGGTACTCAATATTTCACTACTTGGAGGTGCTCAGAATACGCCACTACATCACACTGAGGTGCTCAGAATACGCGAAGTTATTATTATACAAAGAAACAATTAGCTTCAAATAAAATATATTTCAATGCAGGGGACGGTATTTTAAAGTGTTCATAATTTTAAAATGTTCATAAATATTTGAATTTGAAATGTAGTGTTCTAAAAGTAATCGAACAAAAACAATAAAATAATTAATTTGGACATGGTTTTCATTTGGATGCGCAAAAACTAATTCGAAAATTTAAAATTTTGGGTGGATACTCGTATTTGAGTACACCCTCCGTTTATTTATTAAATAGTATATTTATTCATTTTCGTCTACTGGCCTGAATATTCGAGAAATCTTATGTACACTCCGGCAGAATTCGAACCTGCGTTGCCCTAGGAGAAATCATCATTAGATTTGACGTGCTTTAACCTTTCGGTTACAGAGTGTTTCAACGATCAAGCCATGTCGAATAGTGCCTTTAAACACAGATTTTTCTCTAACTCTTGAAATAAACATATCTACTCAATTTCGTATCCAAATGTAAGCAAAGCAATTTGTAGAGGATGACTATTCGAGAGATATTAAAATATTTAAAGCACTTTTCAACTTAGCTTCGTCAAATTATACTTTCGGATAAAGATTAGAGATTATATAGTGTGCGACGAGGCTAACGACTTTTCATTCCTGGCCGTTATCTATTACACCACCAGTACACCCAAGCTTGCAGCACCTAACATTCTCAAGCGGTCAGGTATTGACCACGATTGACGTTGCTTAACTTTGGTGATCGTACGAGAATTGGTGTCCCAACGTGATATGGCCATAAGCTAAAACAGTTGTAATGTCCCACTACACTTCCCCAGTCGTCGAAGACGTCCAATACCGCGGTTGATCGATGAAATGATCGCTTCGATCCCGCTCCTGTCTTATCCCACGTTGTGATTTGCTTTGATCATAAGGCGGCCATGATCGAATCGTCGTCAGGTATTTTCCCATGGGGCTGGTTCAAGCAGGGAGAAGGCGCAAAGAAAGAAAATAACATTCGAATAAATTAAAAAAAAAAAAACTAACTCGGACGTGACCCTTTTGTTGAGTTGGTAAAGTTTGTTTTACTGATTTGGTAAATTTCGGTACAAGGCTGATGTTGAGGGTTCTTGTCGGCAGATAAGCACGTGGGGTGTCTCGCGACCGGTGGCTGGAACTCTCTCTCTCTCTCTTACTCACTCGGGGTACGACGCAGTTGAAGAATTCGATGTGTTACCCCCTGTCTGTCATCATTGTCTGCATCCTGCACAATTTCGGGGAATTCCCCTCTTCCACGAGTCATGGTTAAAGGCATTATTTCGCCCCATAACTTCCACTTCCTTTTATTATCATCTCCCACTAATCCTCCTCAGTGGGCGTGGGTGGCTACTGTTTCTTCCTTGGTGACTCATCTGTGCCAGCTACCTCGGCCACACTCTTACCAGTAAAGATTAATTCTAATTTCGTTGTTTACGCAGAAAAGTTTCCCATTCATAGCCAGTATTTTTAGCTGTGTTGTGTGTGTGATCGACCAAGTGTCAATCATTGTTGCCATTTAACTTCAAATCCATGTCAACCTTATGTGTTTCATAGTTCAAAATCCCGGCGCACAATTCAGATGGCTGAATTCAATTTTTCCCAAGGGGTTTAATCATTAACCCTTCTTATATTTTTTTTATCACAGATCTGTCAGTATATCGCTCCTTCTATTAAAAAACCTTATGATTAGCAGTAACAAATAGTGTCAAACCTCTCTGTTACCTTTCCTGCCATTTACTAGTAAATGACATCTCAAATCCCCTAATCTACCAATATACTATTTATCATGCATATTAATTCATGCAGAATTAATAAAAAATTTTTTTCATGCAACGTTTTTATAAAAAGTCTTTCCTCTTTTTTCCTTCCATGCAATTTCTTTAATGTTGTTTGTTTGTGTGTGCGTGTGTGTGTGTGTGTTTTATTGTTTGTTCTTCTTGGTTACCACTGGGAGATTTTGGTTCTTCCTTATCAATCGTGTCGGCTCCATTTCTACTTCTGTTGAATTCAATCCGTTTTTTTTTTCATCTATATTCAATCTGTTTGGGTAAATATCACTGAACGGTATTCCCTTTTCGAGTCGTTGCATTCTCGCCAAAACACCATTAATTGATTTCTTCCTATACTTTCTAAGATTTCATATCGGTACTGCTACCACAGCAATGATTAACAAAGTATTAAGTTGGTGCAAAAATAATGTCTCACATAGTAACATATGTGAGAAAACGACATTATTTTTGTACCAACCTAATACCTATCACTGCCGAACAGTTTATTACGATTCTTTTACTATCATCCCAAACCATACTTTCTTTTCCGAAAATATTTAGTCTGTCCTTTAACTGACTCATATTATTTTTTTCTGTCGGTTTTAATAACTCTGACATCTTTTCTAGTGTAGCTTTAAGGAATTCGTTCGTTACCAGTTCCAATAATTCTGTGCAATTACCGAAGCTTTTGTCAATTATTCATATAATTGAATCCTTTTCTATATATTTCTCTTCGGTCTGGAAATATGGGGGTAGGGAGATGGGTATCCCAACTGCTGAACATCCCAGGAGTAGCTTTATTAAGGACAATGGTGGTTTCACTCTCAGCGTCTTGGTAGGTCCTCCCCTACATACCCTAGACAGATCAATCGGTTTTTGTACGACCACCACCCAAAATCTATTAGCTATACTGATAGTTTGTGGCAACACAGTATTTGTCAGTACCTCTACATGGCAATTTTTCTTAATCCCTTCTCTATTGTTTTTGAACAGTTCGAGTATGCATAACCTGTGATTACCTGTCACATATATAGGCCTTAGCGAGTATGTTCTTAAGGCATCATCCCTACATTTCCTTGCTTCTTCTGCTGTCAGCATAATAAATTTCGTCCTAGCTGAATTCAAAGCTACATACTCTGTCTCAATCTGGTATCTCGCTACCGCCCCTAGGCCCTACTCTGCTTGGGGGTAGGGAATAGGTAAATTTATAATTTATTATATTTTAAAAATACTTTCTCTGTTTAAGAACGGAATGGATACCATGACCAGCAACTTCTTATATTCTAGCAAGGTTGCACAACCTAGTGCGTTGTAATATTTCCATAATTTCTTGGTGGTGTCCACCAGCAGCCTAAAATTATGGGGGTAACTCAGTCTGTATTTTTAATAACAATTCCTTCAAGTGCCCAGGAGTTACTATGCTTGTCCAAATGATAACATATCCAACTGAGCTCTCACATGCTCTAATAAAATTGTCAGGCTTCCCCTTAGAGAACTTCTTCCCGTTGCTCCGGTTCTACCTGCTCCTATTTAATTTTCTTATTCCACATCGGGGTTCTTCTTTTCCCACCACTTTCCTGCCTACCTCTCAACTCCATTCTTGTGCTTTTTTTCCATTTTACTTTCTCCTATATCCCCTGGCTATCCCTGGCTAGCGCCACCGCCGCCGACAGCTTGACCGGTGCTTCCTTTATGTTGTCATGTCGTATGCGCTCATTCTAGAGCACTTCTACATATAAATCAGCCATCTGGGTTTGCATGACGGCGTTGTTCCTCACTTCTTCTGGAAAAGTCAGAGTGGCCAGCTTCTCTGCCTTAACTCCTAGCTCCCCTGGGATTTCATCCTTCAGTTGCGCTAATTTCATGAGGCTTCTAATGGCCTCAATTGCTGTCTCCCCGTTGGCATATCCCCCTATAATTACTTCCTCCAGTTCTTATCCAAGTCAAACGGGGCTCCTTCACCAAGTGATCCCCTATGAACGTCGAAACTGTATGCAGTTTCCCTATCGGATAGATCATATATGAGCTGAACTTTCTCGATTGACGCTAGCCAATCTTTCAGTTCCCTTGGATTTTCCCCAAAGGCTGGAACCCTGAGTACCCTCTAACAATCCTCTTAGGTCGCTACAGGGTTGTTGCCACGCGACCTCAACATCTACCACTTCAGACCTCTCCGACCTGTGGTCACTCATGCTAAACAAATCGACTTAAATCGAGAAAAAATCGAAATAAAATAGCAATTCGTCTTGGCGAGACGCAACAACAAAAATCGAGAATTTTCAGGGAAAAACCGAAAAGTTGTCACTTGTTCTTGGGTTGCTGTCAATAGAGAGAGAGAAAAAAATTTACGGAGTGTAATTTTAGAACCATATGGTCAGAATGACCAAAGTCCGTTGATTCTCACTCCTTTTCTTGTTTCCTTCCTTTCTGTTGTTTGGATTCTTGGGTTGGTCATAATCCGATGATCAACGGCATCATTTGTCGCCCTACACCCTCCCCGGTCGTCATCGACGTCCAATACCGCAGCTAATCGATGAAGTGATCGCTTCGATCCAGTTCTTGCCTTATCCCACGTTGTTATTTGTTTTGATCATTAGGCGGCCAAAATTGAATCGTCGTCAGGTATCTTCGTATTAGGCTGGTCCAGGCAGGGTGAAGACACAAAGAAAGAAAATAAAACTCCCACTAATCCTCCTCAGGGAGTGTGGGTGGCTCCTCTATCTTCCTTGGGGACTCGTCTGTTCCAGCTACTTCGGCCACACTCTTAAAATAAAGATTAATTCTAATTTCGTGGTTTACGCAGAAAAGTTTCTTATTCATAGCCAGTATTTTTAGCTGTGATCGACCAAGTGTCAATCATTTTTCCCATTTAACCTGTCGCATTTCAAATCCATGTCAACCCTATGTGTTTCATTGTTCAAAATCCCGACGCACAATTCAGTTGGCTGTCGACATGAGAAGTAAAATCTTCAATTTTTCCCCACGGGGTTTATTCATTAACCCTTCTTATTTTTTTTTGTCACGGATCTGTCAGTATATCGCTCCTTCTATTAAAAACCTTCTTATGATTACCAGTAACAAACAGTGTTACATTAAGTAGAAAAAAAAAACAAACTTTCTGATTTCTTTCTCCTGGCCACCATTTACCATTCTTACATTTGCTTTGATATTCATTGTTAAAAATCGGAAATCTCTGAAAAGAAATTCGACGTCAGAAAATTTAATATTTAATTGCAATTCCGATGTTTCTGGGTTTTCGTCATTGATTATTCGATTGGAAAAATGATCGATTAAGTCTTTCCATCTAAAAGAAATGAAAACGAAATTCTTGGATAACTTGCTTGAAAAGCAACGTAAAAATACATAATCGAAATATCTTAAATCGGTATAATTATTAAAAATAACAGAATATGGACATCAAGGATTTTGGAATTTTGAGCAATATATATATTATCTACAGTTTTATTGCACGTGATATGTGATTGACCAATAAGATTTACCCCCACCACTACCACCAAAAAAAAAAAAAAAAAAAAAAAAAAAAATGAAAATACCAAAGTTTCTGTCTTTTTGTCTATTTTTTCAATCTTTGACGAAGTTTTGGTAAAAAGGGAAACATGTTAGATTGATATACTTTTCCTATTTTTTGTTTATTTTTTCATCCTGTCGGATTCCGATCCATATTTAATATGCATTTGATCTTTAACCTTTTTTACCTGTTAGAAGAATACAATAAACTACCTACAATGAATCACTGACCTGTATATATAAATACAGTCGTAGTTGACTTTAGTACGCCACAGAAGGGCATTTGGAAATCTAGCGTTTTAAACTTTTCTAATAAATTATCTACTGCAATCACCTGTGTACCGACATTTAATGGTTGATTATTTTTTAATCATTTCACCCCCTGCAAGGCGATAATGCCACTAAGACGCCAGGAGTTAATGAGAGTGAAAGAGGATTAGGAGACTTTACTGAGGAGAAAGGACAATAATAGAACAGACCTCAGAAAAACAAGATGTTGATTGACGTTGCATTTAAATTCTTGAAGATGTTTGAAGGTGGTAGGGAAGCAAGACACTGGAAGAGATTTCCAGAAGCGACAAGTGCGAGAAAAGAAACTATAAAACTTACGGTTACATCTCGCTTTTTCAGCAACAAAACGATGAGACCTAAATGCCAATCTAGTAAGACGCTTAAAGTCATGTAGCCGAGGTAGCAAGGAAGAGAGTTCATTAGAACAACTGCTATGAAAATATTTGCAGGAAAAAAGGGGAGGGAAGTGGGTAAACGACTGAAGTCGAGATGCCAGGTCAGGAAGGATAACATTACAGATCCTTTTTCGGATTTTGCCGAGGATCTGTAAATATATTAGAGGTGCTCCAAATTAGATAAGACAACAATATTCAATGCTCGGACGAATGGTATATTTATAAATGTGCAAGATGGATTTTGCCGAGAGAAATTATCTGACACGATACAATGAATAAACCTTCTTAGCATCAGACCTCAGCAATTCATTCAATATAATAATTCCACTTAATATCAGTGGAAAACGTGAGACCAAGAAGAAGCAATGAGTTGCTCTCTTGGAGGCTGGCATCAACCATGCTGATGGAAGGAAAAATAGATCTCTGTGATGACTAAAAGATAATAAGGAAAGTCAAAAAAAAAAATTCCGTAATCTTGTATAAAGATATGATATGGTGAAAGTGCGGATAAATTTTGGAGGCATTAAAATTTATAAACCATATCTTGTCACAGTTGACAGCTGATTAGAGATCATTTTCGAGGGCAGCTGCCAGCTCTGCTTTGTTGGGCCTATCAAACTATAGAAGGAAATGATTATGTCATGAGCATAAATTCCGAATTGGGAACTGATGACATCTTCAAAGTCATTGAAAAGATAAGAAACAACGAATATCCAAGGATATTGACCTGGTGAACTCACGGATTAATGAGGAAGGATTTAGAAGAGTGGCCGCTCTACCCAACCTTCATCACACGATTAAATCAAATATTCGGCCATAGGCACCATAGCTGGGGAACTTGTAAAGAAGGCCAGCATACCAAACCCTGTCAATCGCCTTCAAGATATCCATCGCCACATACCGAGTCTCAGCGTTTTTATATAAATCTTGATAGATAAATTAAGTGATAACCGTTAAATACATCGGTGTTAGTCCTAGAGAAACAAAAGTCATATTGTTTGTCCGAAAGAAGGCCGTGTGAAGTGAGATTTTTAAGTCTGTAGAATATTGACAAAAATGTAAAAAACTAATAAGATGATTATTCGAGAGATAAGACGGTTCACCAGAGTTTTTGAAGACAGGGACTAAAGAAGAGAATTTCCAAGAAGCTAGGAACCAAGAAACAACAAGGCGTTCGTCTCTTTTATTGTTTGGGCGCGTTTAATTGCAATAGAATAAGTTTATTGTATTATTGTTTTTATTATTTCTGTATTGTTAGGGAGTTTTTGTTTAGAATTGATTTTATATCCTTGTCGAAATCCTTTGTTTATGTGTTCCTACTGTTATTTTCTTTAGCGGCACATCAATCTCTATAATGTCAAAATCTAAATATTTTGTACACATTTTTAATTTTCTTTTTGGAGATAATAATGGTTTTAATGATATAAGTCAGTCAAGTGCCCTCGCGTGATACACGCTTGGGCGATCATGACTCTTTCGATTAATGACTGACTAGGTAGAAGATTCTTCCCACAATAGGTTGAAATTTCTTTCTGCGATAGACTGGTTTCCAACCGAGACTAAAGAACCCAGTTTGTTCTGCTATTCACCCCATAACTGGAGGAAAAAGATGTGGATTCATACTTTTCCCAAGGATATTTCTGCATATGTGAATATAACGGACTCGACTGCAATTAGTCTTACAAATAAACCCTCAAAATAGAGGGATCAATTTTATATTACAAGCAATATATAAACTGATCCCTCACTTTGTGGCCGCTCTAGTTTATTACATTTATATTACAAAATGTAAATAAATCTATAAGACATGACTATGGAGATAATCAATATTTTATTGATTGAATTGTTTTCTACGGCTCACAAATGATTTGCAGGTTATTTAAAGCCATAAAATATTTTTTAGATTGTAAGAATGTTTTTGAGTTAATAATAGTTTAATTATGTGTCTTATTAATTAACCTGTATGTGGGGGAAGAGGTGGAGTCATACCTTTCCCTAGGGTATCTGCACGTCAGTGAAAATAACGAACTCATCTGGAATTAAAACTCAGCTCTCCCATAAAACATTCTGATCCATTATCGCGCATCCAAGCTTCTGATATTCCCAACGTTGCTTAACTTTGGTGTTTCAACAGGACGTGACCGTAAGCCATACAAGTCATCCAAATTTATATCACCTGATATTCCCAAGGGGTCACCCATCTAGGTACTGACCAGGAACCGGTGTTTCAAAGTGATATGGCCATTTAAGGGTTTTTATGTTATTAAATTGTTTTTAGAATCGTATATGGAAAATATACGTAAGTCTTGCCTAATTTTTAACCGCCATTTTGTTTTTTGTAAGAAATCTGCTTACTGCGGAATTACGTTCCCTATAAAGCGCAGAGATCAAATATGTGCGTTGAATAAACAACTGGTTAGAAAAGTAACAAAAAAAAAAAAAAGAGAGGCGATTCTTGCAATGAAAATGAATAATCTCGAAAGTATAGAAAGTTATAAGTCTGTGTCCGAGCGGTGTAATAATGGCTCCGAATGAGAAATCGATGATCGATTTTGTTTCGTTTACTTTCTCTTGGGAATGGTATAAATCCATATCTACCCTCTCCTCCTTATGGGTTAAAGAACAGGACAGACTGTGTTCTCTAGCCTTCTTTGGTAACCAGTTTAGCGACGGTAATCCGACAAAGACATTCATCCCTCACAGGGATGTGATGGCCGGTCAAAACGCAATAAAATCTGCTACTTTTTAACTTAAGCAATAATTGAAGTAGGTACTTTTCTATGCCCCGTCTTATAAAAATGTGCCACCAAACGAGTATAAACTTTTTCTTCATTTTCTTTACAGAGACGCCCTTAAGAACATTCCTTTCTTTCTTTCAGGAACATTCCTTGAAATTTTCTCTACCCCAAAATGTTCCTGATAGAATTTTTTAATTTTGTTTCACTCTCTTGCTTGTCTATTTTCTCAACCAATTTAGCACTTTTAGTTTTGTTCGTCTTCACATGACGACCCTTAACCTAATAATAATGTTAGTAATAATTTTAAGAGCCCTTGTTATCGCATAATATCAGATAATTTGAAATAAGATCAACTTGCAGTTCACTTTTTTATCATTTTGTTAAAATTGATTCACAAGAAACTTTTACATATCATCCACATATAATGATTTCACTGATGGAGCAATTTCACAAATTTCAAATCCGCCATCAATCTCATCTATAAAAAAGAGCATATCCCGTAAGCAGATTCGTTTTTCTGCAACTTCTTATAACAAAAGTGATGGAATAAGAGGTGAAACGATCAAAAAGAGAAGCAATAAATTTTAGCTTGATGACAGTAGTTGAAAATTATCACCCCGAAAGACTTATATATATGCGCAAAGAACCACACATTAAAGGAATAATATTATAATTATTTATATTAGTAAAGATGTCAGACATCATGATTTACCAAGGTTTATTCAAATGACAGGACCATTTCTGGAAAAAAGATCTCATCTGATGAAGAAAATCTATTTATGAAAATATGTGTTTAAAGATGTTAACTTGATCAAAAAATGCAGTCAATAATATCAATCAGAGAAATAAGTCATATGCTTTTATGATAACGCATGATATGTTGGCTTAATACAGGATCACTCTGAGGAAAACGAAGATGTCAAAGTAAAATTTATGAACAGAAATGCGTTGAATTTCGTCTGGATAACTGATCATAATTCAAGTCAATGTTGGCTACCATGCCATAATATAATTTGTGAAATTGACCAACCTTTGAACAATGAAAGGCACTCAAGAAAATACATTTGATCAAAACTAGGTTAAAAAATTATTGTCTAGGTGTTTTAATTTCAATGGTGGGTTTACTAAGCATCGAATAAGAGTATTTCAGTTTTTATGAGTGAGAAATAATGGATGGATTTATCATTGAGCAAAATATAAATCCTGAATTCAACTGTTCACGTTACTTGCCAAGATTTTGAAAGAGGTCTAAAATTTGATTTTTTTGGAAGGTTTTAAAAATTTTGTCAACTAAGAATCACATAACTGTCGTAAAACAAATATTTCAACGTTTTTCACAAGGTAAGTCATCGGATGATTCTAATCAACTTTAATTTTGATTCTATTGCGAATAGTTTAGATTTTATGGGTGGCAAAACAAGCACGAAATATCCGCAGGATAACAATTTGCCCCATTTTTAGTATCTTATAACTATAACACTGTAGAAAATAGAAATAAAATAAAAAAACTAAAAAAACCCAAAAAACTGGTGTGCTTTTGTCATGGATTAGACGATAAGATTACCAAATATCACCTTGATGACTTCTTAGAATGTAGAATAATGAAGTGTAAAATTTGGTAAATTGGGTTATTAGCACCAAATATCAAGAGGGCATAACTTCTGAACTCACTGTCTCAGGATTTTTAGTTTCTCATAGGTGGGAACAAAATACAAAGATTTCATCCAAATCTGAGGTGGTGCCCGTTGGAATTTCTGAACTATAGGAAATTACCCATATATATATACATATATATATATATATATATATATATATATATATATATATATATATATATATATTGTAAAAAAGTTTACCGCTGGTATACTTACGGCCATAACTCGGACAGTTTCGTCTACTCAATTTTTTTTCATAGGGCTTGGGTTAACTTGTGGTATATATTTTCGGTTATATTCTAATGTTCTCCCTAGAACGATATGATCAAGAAGTCTTCTCCTTGACTAATCGGCCTTTGTAAGATTCGAAATCGGAACGCTAGTGCTCTCATCATTCGGCTACTAGAGTATCAGTGCGTTAGAAAAAAAACAAAACAAAGAAAGAATGTAAGTAAAAAGAATTAAATAAAATTAAACCAGTCTGGCTGTGTAGGTCTTAGCACTATGTGCTGGAGACACTCTTAATAGGCAATGTATATCTATAAATAATCTTTTAAAAATCTCAATCCATTAAAAAATCCATTTTAAAAATCTCTAATGACTTGTTTTTCAAAAACATTTTTTATTATTTTAGCTTATTTTTTTTAAAAATGTCCATTTTAAATAATTTATTCCATACAGTATGAGCTTTTTTTAGCACAATGTACCAATTTAAAAAAAAGCGAAAATAAATTTAACCCGAGCTCAAGTCGATGAAAATCAAAGCGTCGTACAAAGGGTTAAAGTGACAAATGTGACTAGGAATGATAAGTGTTGAGGAAATATAGTATCAGTAAGCAGCCACGATTACTGATCCAATAAATTAAGCTAAAAATTCACAGATACATAAACATACTAACGCATAGACATGTATACAAACACGTATTCGTGAGTTAACATAACCATTATTTAAAAACAAAACATATCTAGCTAGAGATTATTAAAAATCATATTTTTGTTAGAGTAAAGGAATCATTTTAGCATCTAAGTTATACCAATTGTATATTTTGTTAAAGGTTGTAATGAGACCGACAAACATTGATGACCAAGAGTCACCTCTGAGATTATATATATATATATATATATATATAATGAAATGGACAATGTCCGACAATTATTTTAAGACATTTTTATGTTTAAATATTCTTTTTATAGATAAAAATATTTAAGTAAATGCTCTGTTTTATAATAAACAATATTTATAACATTTGTCGGAGGACGAATATTTTTTATGAAAATTTCTGGTCGGTAAATGTTATAAATACTGTTTATTATAAAACAGAGCATTTACTTAAATATTTGTATCTGTAAAAAGAATGTATAAACATAAAAATATCTTAATATATATATATATATATATATATATATATATATATATATATGACCTAACTCGATATGATCATTACTGGTACTGGTTCCTCCATTACATGAAAACATAAACACATTGTGTCCTATGATATGCAACGAAAGAGATTTTCTGTCTTGATTGACCTTTGTAATGGATAATGAAGATAATTAATTTCTGCTCTTAGTTCCTGGACTGCTAAAGTCGCGTATACGATATTGCCACATCCAAATTTCATCACGTCTACTCTTCTGATTGTACCCTGTCAAAATTTAGTAGATTTTCGGGTTTTTGCTACTAATACCTGATCAGGTAAGAGATAGGTAATGGATATACAAATCTTCACACACTCTTCCTTGACGCCTTTAAAATTTGACCAAGAAAGTAAAAGCCTTTTCTTGCAACAGATATGGCTAGAATGTTAGTTATGGGACAGTGATTTATACAGATACTTGCTAACTCACTCAGTTGAATCTTACCCGTAAAAGTTGAATGGGAATATAACAGGATTTTGTCTTTTATTGCCTTAACAGGTAAGTGGTTTGGCCAAATACTCACTCGGCTTATGGTCGCATTGCGTTGAAACACCGGTTTCTATATGATCACCGAAGTTACGCAATGTCGAGCCTGGTCAGAACCTAGATGGGCCACCGTTTGGGGATACCAGGTGCAATAAGTTTCAATGTGTGGATCGTGTAATGAATAATGGCTCGAAATTGTTAATCGGAGATCCGGGTTCTAATTCCGGTGGGGATCGTTATATTCACTTAAGCGCAAATACTCTGGGGTGGGGGGACGTATGACTCCACCTCTTCTCCCTTCACCTCTTCTCATGAACTTGTTGTCAACCTAGTGTAGAGATCCTAATTTAACCTGACATTTAATTTATATTTGAAGAGAGAAGAAATGTATTCATCCTTTTTCGGAAGGCCTTACTGTGAAAAGAACACAACCTACCTGAATTAGGATTTGAACTCGTCTCACCGATTCCATCTTCCACAATTACCCAGCAGGATTTAAATATCAAAAATGTATACTCGGCTTTACATTAATAATTATCTACAGAAATGTTGTTCGGTGTCACGTTAATTTCTAATTATCCATGTTATAATCCTCCATACGCATACGCATATACAAAAAATTTAAGAGGTTGGCGCAACAGGTTCTTCAACGTGTTTTCCTTTATTTAGCTATCTGTTAAACTATTCTAAGCATAGAGAATTAACTTTGTCTCTTCTTACACCCACATCACGTTGAAACACCGGTTCTAGTATGATCACCAAAGTTAAGCAAGGTCGATCCTGATCAGTACCTGGATGGGTGGTGCAATTGATAACGACTCGGAATTGGAAATCGGGGAGCCGAATTTCGATTCCAGTTGGGTTTGTTATATTCACTTACGCACAAATACCCTTAGGAAAAGCATGAATCCACCACTTCCCTCCTCAGCTATAGGTTAATTAGTAAATAATCATGGTTTAGTGATACAAATATCACTAGACCATTATTATGTCCAGCAAAAATTCTTACAAGCAAAAATATTTTCTGGCTTTAAATAACCTGTAGAAAGTTGATAAGCCGTAGAAAACGAATAAATCAAATACTAACTCGCTTGATAAGTTATGGTAAAGGTTATCTAGGAGTGAAAAATTGCTTTTTCTTAGTACCTGAACAGGTAAGGTAATTACGGGAAAGTTATTTGTTGAAATGGTCATTCATTCAATCACTAGACTCTAGAATGTAAAACTTAACTTGAAGAATAACGGGTTTTTTTGTTGTTGCTGCAGCATGAATTGCCTAAGATGGCTATGGAATTGTTGTCATCTCTGTACTCTATCATGCACTCCTTTTCTATCAAATATCGTGACGTACCAGAGACAAATAATTGTCAATGATGTGCAGGGAAGCGTATTCATGCCTTTATGAATTGTAAGTAAACACGACGGATGCATGGGTAGAACACTGCATATCGGATCGAAAAAGGTACCGACAAGCCGAGTTCAAATTCCCGGCCATTCTTTTCAGTTTCACACAAATGCCTTTGCAAAACCCATTAATCTATTCTCCTTCCAACTATGGCAGGTTTAATTGGGATTCCTAGCTTTGGTTGGAAACAATCCTAAGAGGAGGAAAACTGAGTTCCAAACCAGGGAGAAAGCAATGGGAAAACACCTCATTATCTTTCCTAACATTGCATGGTAATTCGTAGTTAATAAAGAAAATGAATATGTGGAGAGCTATGATCGCTTACATTCTAAAGGGGTTATTAAAAATGTGAAGTCTCAGCCGGTATTTTAACTCAGTTTGCCTATTTCATTTTTCCTGTCTGTAATACGCCAATTTTTCGCATACTGTTTTCAGTATGGCGACAGTAACCGTTCTTAACATAACTCTGGCCGAAAAATACTGTATATCAAATGGTTGAAGATCAACCGACTTCCTCAAATGGCAATCAAATGGAGATCTTCAGTTGCAGTTCACATTCTTTTACTTCATTGAAATGTCACATGGTACTTCGATAATTGCTGTATAAACACACCTGGTGTTTTTCAACACAGAACTAATGACTTCATAAAATAATTAGGTGCGCATTTCTTAGGCGTTTTCTATTTTACTTTTATATTTCGTTAATCAGCAGATTTTTCAAATTTCATTAGTCTTTTTAATTCATAATATTTTTTAAAGGCACTTACGACTTTATACGCTCATTGTTCATTATATATATATATATATATATATATATATATATATATGTGTGTGTGTGTGTGTACTAACGTTCAAAAATCAAATAGAATACCGACAAAAAACTTTGCTGAGAATTTCTATTATAGACCTTACTGGAAATTTCCAATATTTGGAGAGACACCCTGAAAGCACGAGGCATGGTGAAAAGTTCAGGAGTAGCGTTACTTCTGAGAAAATAATTCTTGCACAGACCTAGAAATATTCAGCACCACCTGATATGTTTGGAATCACTTTTTCCATTATTGAAAGCGATATTTTTCTACAAGAAAATCGCGTGAACCCCCATATATATATATATATGTGTGTGTGTTAAGCCGAAGTATCCATGATGTTGAACCACCTTTTTTTTGTCTATTTATTAAAAACAATGTAGTATTTATGAAGTTTTGGATATTCCGAAAGCTTTTTTTTCTTGATGGTATTGTCATTACTTTTTTTTCTTTTTTTCTTTTTATCACAACGCTTTATTTATTTTAATTTTTATTTGATTTATTTTTCGGCTTGCAAGATAAATTACTAGAATTCAGAACGAAAAATTAGTTTTGAAAGGAACTAAAAGTTGCATTTCATACCACTGGAACTTGCAAAGTAATGCAGTTGGACTGAATTCAAATGTCTAATTCTATTGTCCTGTCTTTGTTTCTATTTATTTCAGATTAAGTTTCGTTCACCTTCCTACATTGTGAAATAAAATGTGAGGAAGAACGAAAAAACATCAGACAATTTTAACCAAATAACAATTCACATATGTAGATTCTCTTATAAATTGTGTGCAATAACGAACAAACATAATTTCTGAACTTTTATCAAATTAGATGAAACAAAAATAAATAATTTTATTCTTGATTATTTGAAATGAGTAACACAAATGTTCCATATATATTTTTCTCATCAGAAACTATCTTAAATATTTATAAGTTTACCATTCCTTCTTTGTTTTGAATATTGCTGCCACATCTGGTCTGGTTCTCTTGCTGCATATTTAAGATTCTTAATAAAATTCAAAGAACAATCTGCTCTCATCATTTAACTGTTGAAATGGCTAGATGTAACCGCAAATTCTATGCTAACAGTTTCTTCTATCACACTTCTCTCTCGTGGAACTCTTCCTTTCACGATAAGTTTGATTAAAAAATTTAAATGCTATGTCAATTGTTATCTTCTGTCTTCTTATTCTTTTATTGTTTTATCTCCTTAATAGTAGTTTTCTCATTCTCTAACACTCAGTGACATCTTGCGTCCCAGTTAATAAGTGGACGCTTACCAGAGACAAGATCTGCATAGAAGACTTTCTTTGGTAGGCAACTGTCATCCATTCAGTCCACATGACCAGCCCAGCGTAAATGATTTTTAATTAACAGATTCTGTTCTAAACTAGTTGATCCATATAGCTCCAGCAATCTGGTGTCTGGTGTGAATGAGTTCTACATCGAGGGTCGGCTGAAAAGGTCATAGGCTGACAAAGAAATTCTCACGGAGACCGAATTTATTTTTCAACATAGTTCCCCTTCAAGTCTACAAACCCGTTCCATCGGCGTTGTAGTGCTTGGATACCTATTAGTCAAAAAAGTAATCAACAGCAGATATGACGTCATCATCACTGCAACATTGGTTCCCAGTCAAGCATTTTTTCATATTGGGGGAACAGATGGTAGGTAGATGGGGCCAAATCAGGAGAATATGGAGGGTGATCAACCAGTTCAAAGCCACAGTCACACACAACAGCTATTGAAACCAAGGAAACATTGTTCTGACTAAACAAACTCCTTTTATCAGTGTTCCCGGGCGTTTGGTCTTGATAGCCTTTCGTAACTGCCTCAGCAAGTTAGCATAGTACTCTTTATTGATGGTGTGGCCCTTTTGAAGATGGTCAATAAACACAATCCGTTTTGCGGATGAAACGTCCTTGGCCTTCTTTGGAGCAGATGAGGTGAGGTGTTTCCAATGCATGGGTTGTCTCTTTGTCCCTGGCTCAAAATGATGAAGCCAACACTCATCATGGATTAAGATAGTTGTAATTTCTGGGGCGCATAATGAGAAAAGAGGACTTGGAAAATTTGACACTCACAGGGAATATTGAAGGCAAAGGAATAGGGAAAGATTTGCCTGTCGCCCTGTTCATCTTCCTCCCTTGTTTAGGTGTGGGTTTCCGGTTCCTTAATTTTTTTTTATTCTCTTTCACTCGCAGTAGGTCCCTTGTGTCTTAGTGGCATTGTCGCCTTGCTTGGGGTGATTTACTGAAAAAAAGAGGTAGAGAGAAAAAAAAAGCGCCTAATCTACCTAACGAGCTTGTGTAAATGGGTGACAGATTAAGGTTTAGGAGAGATAAGAAAAAAGCAAAATTTATTAAGAGCTACAAAGGACAGGAAATTATGGAGAGCCATGATCGCCAGCATTCTGAAGGGACACAACATACAGAAGATTCTGATGAGCGACTGCTGGAAAACAGTAAATATTTAAAAAAGGCATATGGTTTTGTATTAGGCGAAGCAAAACTTTATTAATGTAAAATCAACGAAGCGATCTTCTGACTCGGAGATAGGTAAGTCAATGACATACGAATACTCTTGCTTATTGCTGTTGAATTTACTCTGGTAAAATTACATTTGGAATTCTAATTTAGGCTTCTTTGAAAATATTTTTAACGTTTGTAATTATTTCAGTGAGCCAATTCTATATTTTTAAAGCAATATTAATTAAAAAAACGAAAGGGATATTTAATGTAATTTTACAAATCGGCACAGGTTTCGTGAAAATATCATGGAAACTGCTCCGTAAAGATTCATGAGGAGATAGAAGAATGAAAAACGCAAGAATAATGAGGGTCTTTAGAGCGAGGCGATTCTGAAAGAACCAGTATTCCTACCAGGAATTATTATTGGCGGTAACAAACTTAACAACATTAGATATGGAAAGGGAATGTTGTTGAGAGCAGACAGGGAAAACAACAAAAACTTCTACAGAACGAAGTAAAGCCAGAATAAAGAACTAATCAACTGCATGAAGAACGAATGAAGTGCGACACGGAAATCCGGAGGAGCATTGGGATAGCGAAAGACGCCTTCCAAAAGCTTAACATAGTATTAGGAAACAGGAAAATATCGTTAGAAAAAAAGAAAAGAAGAGTACTGAACTGTTATGTAATACATTACATTTGGGGCTAAGCTTGGCTGCAGGAGTTGCCGGAAGGTTATTGTTGATAGTCAACCGTATTCGGGACTCTACTCCGAATTTTCTGACTGGATTTATTTCCCGAGCTCTTTGTATATGGCCACAAGGCAGCCGATGTTTAAAATCGAGGCTTCCTTCACTTAAATGGACTGAATTTCTTACTAGGCTAACAAATTTCATCTACACGAATCAGAAATTAAATTTGGAAAAACAGTCCAATGATAAAAACCGTACGATTTTTCTAATTTCAAATCGCACCTAACCGAAGCGTTCTTTCAGAATTATGATTTGAAACGAAGATTTGAATGACTATTATTATTTTTATTTCTATGAATATTATTATTATTATTATTTCCTAGGACGTGGATATATTATCAGGGTTTAATGCCCTTTATTCATTTGGATCGTGTCTGTGCGGCCATAAGGGTGTGCTTATGGTCTGGGAAGCGTGCGGACTTTTTACATAATCACCTAGCCTTGCGCCTTGAAGAGGTCACTCCGGTCTCACCAGCCGGTGAGAGGACAAAAGAACTGGATTTCGACCAAACAGTGTGCTACCATTATCTCTCGAGATAAACGGATGCCTATACTGTAGTACAATTTCTATGAGGATTTAGTTCGATCGTCTCAGCAAATGTTCATCGATGTGTCGTGAGAGGTCATGACTGCCAAATTGGCTCAATATTATTTTGTTTTTTTGCCCTATTCATTATTCATTGCTTTGTGACCGAAGTTTATTTTAATGCAAATACCAGGAAGTTGAAACCTGGTCTAATGTCGTTCTCATGCATTCTTTGCCGTTTACAAGTGTCTCTTGAGCATTTCTCAACGAAGACAACGTGGAAAATTAATGACTTTCCTCATCAACCAATTTTAAAAAACGCATCTTAATATTTTCTGCTTAAATTGTTTTCTTTCGTGAAAGATGATGAAAAGAGCTGAAAGAAGAGAAAGAGTAGAGAGAAAAAAAGAAGGTAATTAACAAGACAAAAATAGTCATTAGCTGGATGTTTGGAAATTCCACGAGTATCCATAACTAAGATTATACGTTGCTTCAAGTTTCTACCTTTTTCTTACAATTGCCTTCATCTTCTAATTCTCTCGCTTATCCCTGTCAAACTTCATTGTTTGTTTTTATCTAATTAGTTTCACATGTGATCAAAGAAGAGGAAATGCTTCATTTTTTATTCTATTGCATCCTCTCTTATATTTCTTTTGCTCAATCTATCCAAAGAATTTCAATCTATTTTTTAAAATCAATATCACCCCATTCACGGCAGTAAAACCACTAAGACACAAAGGGTTACAGGATGTGGAAGAATTGGGAACAGAGATATTAATAATGATCGGAAAGAGGAAAGAGTAATCAGGAGGACAGTAGATTGACGTTGCACTTAAATATTTGCAGATTAGAGTTGATTGAAAAGTATGGAACCGGAAAGGAGTTCCATAAGCGAGAAGTGAAAGAAAAAGAAACTTTTAGCATAGAACTTACGGTTACATCTAGCCAGATTAAATATAAATTGATGAGATCTCGACGCCAGTCTAGTACTCTGCTTAAATTAAAAAAATCAAGGTACCATAGCGAAGAACGATATTTATTTGTAAAAAATACAAAATATGGCACAAGGCCAAAAAGGGGAATGGAGAAAAGAACGGTCTTCATCCGTTTTAACATTAAACTTAAGCTAGCCATAAACACTGGCCCAAGCATACCACAATATTCCTAAAACCAAAACAACGCATTCTTATCTTTCTTACTACAGTCACCATAATACCTCAATGTCTCTATGAAAGTCCCAATTAGTCCTCATATGTACAATTCATTGTCTGTGGTGGGGGGGAGGATAAAATAACAATTTAAAAATCTAAACCCCAATGAATATTTACAAGAATGAACAAAAAAAAACTATATACAAAAACTAAACAAAATAGTAATCACTGATAACCCTTAATTGTGACAGAAACATCAATTCACTGAACGATGAATATAAGACATTCATTCATTTCAATCACTCACTCATTCAAAACAATAACAAATAAGGAAATCACAGACGAAAGGCGCCCACATCCACCAGAGAACTGACATCATTGACCACCCAACGAGGCAGGGGATGGGGAATTTAACTAAAGAAAAATAAGGACAGAAATAAATTAGGCCAATGAGTATACATCCCCTAGCTAAGTTAACTGGACTGCCGAAACTAAGGAGACAACCCTAAACTTACCTAATTTCGGACGGCGTTGCCAAAGTTCGATAGAGAGAGAATAATATTCAGATGCCTAACCGGCATCAAAGTGCCACTCCAAGTCAGTCCCTCTCACTCGACACAAGCGCGCAAAATTCACCGACCTTTTGCCAAATTATGATAAAGAGAGCCGCCGCTTTTTCGTCCTAATCTTGACTTTAAACTGTTGCTTAAAGTACAAGATCAGTTGGGAAGAAGAAGAAGAAGTGAACTTCCCATCTCCATAGAAGAACACGTAGTGTTCAGTCTTCGTCAACGGCGGTACCACATTGCTACAGACAGAACTGCTCTCAAGGACAAAGAACTTTCCGCGCAGCATGCGAACCATGAGACCTTCAACAAACTTGCACAACGGCGCTACCACCCTGCAATGAAAGAAGGCGTGATCCAGGGTCTCGGCCTCTCAATCACAGCAAACGAAGTCATTTGGCGATCCAGAGTTCCCCAGGAATCACCAGACAGGTGGGTGATGCCTCATCGTTATTGAAGCATTTCACCCCGGGCGCCCAAAGCCAAATTGACCGAACCTCCTGCTTCGTAAGATCGAGCTCGTCAATCAGCTCATCACGAACGGACCACTAACTAGCACATGATATAATGCCCTTCGAGACAAAGCCCATAAAAGGCGTTTCAGAGCAATATGACACTCGCGACAGAAAGAGTATTCCCCTCGGGGTAAATGGTGGGCATCCTCCTTGCATGAGTGCATACATTTCAGGGATGGAAAATTTTTACGGGCCTCTTCCTTACAGAAGACGCCCCCCCTCATCCGAATCGCGATACATTTCATTTAGGAACGCGATGCGAAGCATATATTGATGAATCTCAATGCTAGGCATACCCAGACAGCCTTCAGAAGGTAACAGATCTCCAGAGATACGCTAGCGGCCTTGCCTCCCCCCAAAATAGGAACAAGAGCCTTACTAATGAAATTAGTCTGGTATATGGAAGTGGAGAGTCGAAAAAAGAGAATCCAGTAGATGTGCGAGACACATACTCCTGCCCGCCCCTTTAAGGAAAGTTTCCTCTAAGACCACATTTTGGTAGGGACGTCTAACAAGTAGTTGTCTCTCTACATTTTCGTCTTTGTTTAACTTGTCTGCTTCTTGGTTCTGATTTGTTGAATTTGGACAGTTTTTGGCCACTATAATGTGGTTTGAAATCTTGGTTCTCACCAAATTTTGATCATTTGCAGTTACCATACTTTTGCTGGAATCCTGACTTTCGATGAAAACTTCCAAATTTTGGTCCTTTTCGGCACCCATCACCGATTCCTTATCGTGTTTATTTTCAGTTCCCTTATCGTGACAGTCTTTCTTTTCCTTTGACCCAAATAGATTTTTTTAACCACCTTATTGGCGCCCACTTTTTATTCTTTTAAAACAAGCTTTTTTTCCCCTTTTACATAAAAAACGGAAACAGAAAATACGAATAAACAAAAAGGATAAATATGAATAAATCACGATGAAAAAACAGATTCAACAATACAAAATGAAATGAAATGAAATAAAAAAAAAAAAAAAAAAAACAGACGTGCGAGTAAGTCCAGCTGCAGATTACTACTGTATGTTCTCGGACGACCGCTAAATATGCCTTTTGCTGTCTACCCTAGTCCCAAGTCCCGTTCTCACATTTATAGACGTGCAGTCGAGTCCACCTCCTCGATCGGAGCATAGCATCTAACCTTGTAAAAAAAAAAAAAAAAAAAAAGCAGTTAGTTTTAACAACTATTAGGTTGGTGCAAAAATAATTTCGTTTTCTCACATAGTAACATATGTTAGAAAACGAAATTATTTTTGCACCAACCTAATAGAATGGGTATTAGGAAAAAATTACTTAGTCGCTCCAACAATAATAATGTCTGACACCTTTCTTTATATTTCCTGGGTCTTAATTGACTTATATGCCTTTTGTGTAGGACATTTTCCCCTGAATCAAATACACCCCGTTGCTGATGCATTTGTAGATCATTCCCGGTTCCTAATTAATACTGATCCACCCTTTTGAAAAAAGTTTGTAATTTTATTTATCAGCGCACTCGTCGGCAACAGTTTATCAAATGCTGACGTTATTTTCCGATTAAACATTTGTTGTGTCGGCGAAGTACCATCAAATGTGCTTGGAATTTGACTATAAGCGGCCAAAGATTGTTGAAATGACTCTTCCCTCTCTCTACATTTGATTTTCTTAAGGTTCTTTTAAAAGTAAAAAGTAAAAATTTCCTGCGCATCCATTTGAACTCAGGTGATAAAGTGACGTTGTTACATGTTCGACTGTCTGTTCTCTGTAAAATTCCTTGAATTCAGCTACAGTAAACGGCGTATCATTATCGGTTACTATTATGTCCAGAATTCCGAACCTGGCAACTAGTTCTCGTAAAATTTTAATGGTATCCCTGGTTGTCGCTTTGATACATTTTATCACCTCTGGCCACTTACAAAAACTATCTACTATTACTAAAAAGTACCAGTCATTCGTTGGTCCTGCATAATTCATATGTATACTGGATCATGGAATTTTCGTTTTTGTCCAAGTTTGAATGTTTACTGTTGGCGATTTAGCTCTCAACTCATAATCTTGACAAGACTTCATTAGATCTTCGACATCATCATCATGTCCTTCCAGTATACATAACTTCGCATCAATGCTTTCATCTGAGATATCCCAGGGTGTCCACCATAGAACTCTTTCAATATTTATTCTTGTAAAGTCTCTGGTATTACTACTCGTTCTCCATACGTTAAACATCCATCACATATGGAAAATAAGTTTTCCTTTCCTCAGAAATTTCTTTTTTTTTTTTTTTTTAATTCATTTGTTTTTTTTTTTCTTTTTTTTTACCTCTCCTAAGATATTCGCTCATTATTATGATATTGTCATCTTTCTGGGATTCACTCTTAATATCCTCTTTCGTAATCGAAAATGCTCTTATTTTATTTCTCATTCCATACATTAAACAAGTATAGCCAATCCGCACCTAATAAATTTAACTGTTTTCCTTTTGTCACGTATGCTGCTGTATTAATTTTTTGTATTTTTTTTTTTTTTTAACTTTCGGTACAGCTATTTTTTTAAAGTCTCTTCTGAAATTATAGTAATATCAGGGCCCGTATCTAATTGTAGGGTCACGAGTTGTTCATGCAGACGCGAATAAATTTTCTATTCAAAGTATTTTTTTCTTTATTGGGTAACGAGACTTGTCACAAAATCTATTTCTTTAGCAAAGTTATTCTTTTTTTCCCCCCACCCCGCAGATACCTTTTTTTGTGTCTAAGCTTCCCATAATAGAAACATTTTGTTTTAAATGGGTCATTTTTTTTCGGAAATACATCCCCCTAAAACTGTAATAGGAATTCGGTGCAGTATTATTTTTATCGTATTTTTTTATTGCTTCGACCTCCATTTTCATTTCACCTGGTTCTTCAATTAGACACGTGTCATGTTTTAAATTTACTAACATTTGACGCTCTCCGTCCATCATCTGTAAATTTATCTCCGGGTCCTGTTCAAGCTGTTAACATTCTTGTCCTTATTTCATTATCA
The DNA here is from genome assembly GCA_963932145.1 of Acanthosepion lycidas. Classification (NCBI taxonomy): domain Eukaryota; kingdom Metazoa; phylum Mollusca; class Cephalopoda; order Sepiida; family Sepiidae; genus Acanthosepion; species Acanthosepion lycidas. Next base: position 109,438,697 of record OZ010591.1, read on the forward strand.
TTGAACGACTTTACACCCAGCACGAAAATTAAACATTGTTCTTCTGTTAAATCTTTTAATTTATTTTTTTCACATTCTCTGTACACTATTCCCGCATATGTGGAAAAATCATCTGTCTTTTTCTCTCAGTTGAAAACTTGATATTGGGTATGGAAAACAAAGGACTTTTTCGCTAAAAATTGCCAGCAAAACTTTTACCGTGTTTTTAAAATTCACGTCACTTTTCTAGCAATACAAAATTACAGTACCTTTCGTGTTTCTTTTGTTCCCAGAAACCTCAGTAGTAGTCGCACTTTTTTTCATTAGTTCATCTCGCTCATTCTTTTTCAAAGAAATCCTCAAAACGTCGAAAATATATCTCAAATTGAGACTATCCTCCGAGGCGTAATGAAATTCCGGAATCAAATTTGAAACGGAATCCATTAGACTTGAACTTTTTTCTCTTTCGCTCGACAACGCTCCCAAAACCTGCGTCTGGCGTTGGGAACGTAGCTGCAAAAAAATTCCTCCATTTTTAGTAGAAGAAAGAAAGAAAAACGTTTTTTTTCTAATTTTCATAATCTCGTCGCCACTGTTCTAATGTGTCTATTACTTAGTTAAGTTCAGTCACTCTAAAAGTTAGTCTAGCTGCAGATTACGATTGTATTTTCTCAAATGACCACTGAAAACGACCTTTTCTGTCTCATATTGCACAATGTACAATTGTGACACAAGGTCAAAATTGGGTATGGGAAAGACTACTAATCATTTGTCTTATACTTAAACTTATTAGCCACAATCAATTACCCAAACAGGCTACAATAATCCTTGCGCCAAAGCAACACATTCTTACGTACTATTCTTACTACATGCACCATAATAGCCCAGAGTGTCTATGGAGTCCTAACTAGTCCCCATATGTACAATTTGTCTGTCAATTCCTGCTGTAACTTTAGTAACAGCTGGTCCTGGAAATCTTACTCACCAAACAATGATGCGTTCAATTTCCAGTAGCTAGCCATCATAATCTTAGGCTTATCCAAATTTACGCGAACCCAGGCGAGCCTATGATCTGTGTCAACCATAGAATGACGACTAGGACACCCTAAGAGCCCTACATCTACTCTCTTAACCAAGACTAGGCCGAGGTAGCTAGAACGTACAACCGAAGCCGAGCTGCCCCTATTAGTCCAAGTCCACACTACCTCCCGGGAGTGCTCATTACTGTACGTATCGACAAAATCAAACTCGTCGATTAAGTCCCGAAATGACTTCACATCCGTTTTGTTAGAACCCGATCTTGGCCCTATACGATCTATGTCAAGGATGACATTCCAATGGCACGCTAAAACCTAGCGACGAGATGTCAAAAATGGCTCGAAACAAATCAGGCCGCTCAGTAGGGTCATTGGGCGGATAAACCCCAATGAGACGAAGAGCCTTATTCTTTATGGTAATATCCATCACACAAAGACTGCCCGCCGGATTTGCGAAGACAAGAGCACATGCCGTATCCAAAGACTTGCTCACCAGCCAGGAAACTCCTCTCGAGCGTCCATCAAAACATGCTGAATGGAGGTGAAACCCCTTAGAAAACACATTCACGGTCGCGAGTTGAAAATCAGGTCTCCTGTACACAACATACATTCACTTGAATAAACTGAAGTTCGCTAAGAAGCTTCGCTTTGCGAGACTCCGACCTCAGGCCCCGGGCAATCACGCTAGCCAGCCAGAGAGACATTATCGGACCGATTAGGGTTTGCCCTCTGAGGTGTCCCATTGAGCTTAGACCTATTTCACTCGTTATTGAACCGCCTGGAGACAGGCCGCCAATGTCCAAAGGAAACGTTAATTTGAGAGCGCTATACAGGGAGTGTGAACAAAAAGCGGGAGCCTCCAAGCACAATATTTTTGTAATGTCTTAACATTTTCTTGTCAAAATAGGCCAGTGAGGGGTACACTGAGAGGACATTTGGGCTACTTGATCACGCCTCATTTCTGTCGCACACCAGAGCCTGATCGTACCACTTTTAGAACCCTCTTTGCTCTAGGGGAATTTGGGGATTTTTCAACGTCCTTCCCATTTATACTTTTTCGGTCAGTCATTTATGGACCATGCGTGATACATGCGTAGACGATCGTGTATCTTTTGATACATGACTGATGAGGCAGATTTTTCTCGCAGTAGGTTTCCATTTCTTTCTGCGGTAAACCAATTGCTATCCGAGGCTATAGAACCCGATCTGTCCTGCTATTTATCCATATCTGGTGGTAGAAGAAGAGGATTCATACCTTTCCCAAGGGTATTAGCACGTAATTGAATGCAATGGATTCCACTGGAATTCGAACTCAGCTCTCCGATTACTCAATCCGAGCTGCTATCCATTACTCCACCGCACATTTTCTCATGTCTCTTTTTATGATGTCTGTTTTTAGAAGCTCCTAATACAAGTAGAAAATGAGCTATTATAGCATTTCTGAATTTGGAAGGAGAAAGTACAGCAAAAATTCAAAAGACGATAGTAAATTTTATTGAAAAACTGTATTCGATGGTAATAGAATTAATGGTATCTCTCTAGAGAACGGTGAAAATCTAGTGGTAGGCTCTATAGTGGCAGGTGACAAATGATGATAAGACCAAAGTCTGATGCTGTCATTACAGCTAAATGAAAAATCACTATTGCAAAGTTTTGTGAAAGTCTTCACGTGAGTCAGATGAGCAGTTCAGTGCAGTCTCATAGCTACTTAAAGTTCTGTGCAAAGTGGGTATGCAAAATGCTGACAGACTCTGAGAATGAGCGAAAGGTAGTTGCTGTTCAAAAGTTTCTGATAAAGCCACTAAGACGCAAGGGGTTACTGAGTGTTAGAGAATATGAGAAAAACTGCTATTAAGGAGGAGAGGACAATAAAAGAACAAGAATTAATAACTACTACTACTATTAATTAATTAATAACTGTTAACATTGCATTCAAATCTTTGAAGATCAAAGTTGACCGAAATCAAGGAACCTGAAGAGAGTTCCGCAAACAAGAAGTGCGAGAAACGAAACTATTAGCAAAGAACTTGCCGTAGCATCGAGCCAATTCAACTCTAAAATGATGAGATCTTGCCGCCAAACTAGTAATGCGCTTAAATCCATAAAGTCTAGAACGATTACTATGAAAGTATTTATAAAAAGGTACAAGAAAGCTACGTTACGGCGGTGGGAAAGTGACTGAAACCGAGATGCCAGGTCAGGACCGATAGCATTGCAGATTCTTCTTCGTATTTTATCAAGAATACTACTATTGAATCTGTTGTAATTATAGAAGAGCAGACATTACTTTTTCACTGACCAAATGTTTTAACGTATTTGTTTAATAATGCCCAACTTTAATTTCCCGGGTTATAAATCCCACCTGTGATATCAATAGGTGCAACTCGTTTAAAAATAATGAAGGGAAAATAATAAAGATACTGACAACATTTGGGTAACTTTGCCGCTAGTCCAATTATTTGTGCTAAGTCCATTCAAGTATACTATTCTGGGACACACCAGTGCTTACCTTGTTTTTTCCGCTTCCCAATTCCCTGATGCTTTTTTGGCTGTTCATCTGTGTACGCCTTCCGTCAGGATATGCGACTGTTAACTGTCTGTCTGTATTTCAAGTAGCAGAAGAAAAAAAAAATGAATGTATGAATATATTCAGCGAATTGCTGAAGCGGTTGTGCGTGTTAAGCCAAGTGTGAAGTCATTGCTTCTCAACTAAAGAACTTCGACGAAAACGTCACGTGTTGAGCGTTAAGCGGAGAGGGGAATGAAATCGGAGAGGGGATCCATGCGCATCCTACAGGCGCGTCTCAAGAAGAACAAACCGAAAAGAGGGTCTGCTCCATTTCAACCCATCAACAGCGAGTTTCCCCTGCACGTCACATGATGAATGGCCCCAAATCATTTGCACTCCCTCTGTCCCTTGATATTCCACACGCTGTTTTGTTTTTCCCTCAGGGAAGCTACATTAAAGAAGAAGAACCACTGGAGAAAGAGGAGGAGTGGGGAGGATGAGAGAAAGAAGATTCACAGTATGGAGAAGTGGAGGATAATGTATAAGAGTAAGAGGAAAAAGAAATACAGGAGGTGAAGGAGGAGGAAAAAGAAGAAAAAGGAGAAAAAGAAGATGAAGAACATGCAGAGTACAAAACAGGACTGGAGGAGGAGGAAGAGGAGAAGAAGAAAAAAGTGAGAGAGACAGAAGACAACAAGCAAGAAGAAGCAGGGTATAAATAATAATAATAATAATAATAATAATAATAATAATAATAATAATAATTTTAATAAAAATAATAATAAGATGCACAGTATGGGGAAATGTTGGATAAAAGAGAAGAGTGAAAGGAAGGATAAATACTGCAGAGGAGGAGGAAGAAGAAGAAGAAAAAAGGAGAGCGAGAGAGCGAGAGAGAGAAGACGACGAGGAAGTGGGTGAAGAAGAATTAGGGTACAAAAAGCAGTGAAGAAGGAGGAAGAGAGGGAGAAGAGAGAAATGACGACAAGGAAGACGAAGAAGAAAAGAATATAAAAGAAGAAAGAAAGATAGGAAGAAGAAGCGGCAGCATAGGATGGAGAAATGGAGGATACAGGAGAAGAATAAGAGGTAGAAGAATTACTTTAATAGGAGGAAGAAGAATAAGAAAAGGGGATAAAGAAGAAGAAAAAGTAGGACAAAGATAAAGAAGAAAAAGAAGAAAAAAAGGGCGAAGAAGCAGGGTACAAAGAAGAAGAAAAAGAAGGAAACCAGGAAAAATAGAAAAGCTTTTCTAGACACGAATTCTTTTTCGTCTGCTCCCATAATTTGTAGCAAGTCTGTTTCTTATGTGTGCCCTGTCTTTTTAATTTTGTTTCTCTTTATTGTGATCACATCATTTCCAACATGGCTGTATTCGTGAAGGTCATTATCTCGCAGAAATAAATACCAATGACGAGGTATAATTTCTCCGCGCGCCACCCCGCCATTACTTAAAGAATCATTTTCCAACCATTACTGGTATTCGTCTTTTCAAGGACACACACTGAATTCTTCTACAATGACATTATATATTTTAGCGTCTGCACTTTACTTCGTTATTTTTTCCACTCAGTATTCTTTCGAAAAAACTGTGCTTTGCTTTTTTTCTTCTTTTGCATAAAATAATTCCAGTAGAATAGAAAACAGGAGTAGATAGCAATTAGAGTTTATTTAAAGATCTGATTCGTGGATTTAAGATCGCAATCGGAAGCCAGTGAAATAGTATACATTTTTAGCGAATTTGTCTGTGAATCGAGCCGGTAAGCATAAAAAAAAAGTACAAATTAAAGCAATATATCAAAAAAGCTAAAGTAGGCATTTATTCTTTTTTTTCAATGATATTTTCTTCGCAAAAGAACTTTTCCAAGCATGCATTTAAATCTCTTTCGAATGAAAAATTAATGAAGCTTAATAAGAGTGTAAGGAAATATTAAAGCGAAAGGGGATGGGGCCAAGTCAGTGAAGGAGGATGATTTTAATGTAAAGTAAAATACAATAAAAAGCTGATGATTAAAATTCATTGCAAAATTAATTTTAACTGACTATACATCTCTCACAAATTCATTCTTAACTCTCTCTTTTTGTATACAAACACACGCACACGCATTCACACATGTCTATATGTATAAGGTATATTTAGGCAGCAAGTATTGATCCAAACAAATTTTATTAATTACAACTATCAACATAAGATAAATATATAGATAATACAAAAAATCCTCTTTAGTGCCGAATGCAAGGAAATATTCAGATTCCGAGAAGCCATTATAATACAAAAGAAGAAAATTCATATTAAATAAAATGTTTCACCACAGGAAACGGTATCATAAAGTATGTATAAAATAATTATAAGATACAAATAATAATAATAATAATAATAATAATAATATTCTTAAAACGTTTGCCAAAGATGACAACCAATAGAAAACCTAATCACCACTGTCAAAACCTTCAGCGAAGACATTGGGGTGAAGTTCGCTATCAAGTGCCAAATCCACCTTCAAAGGTCGTAAACTAACGAAAACTACAGATTTATGAAGAAAAACTCCCGAAAAGAAATATTATAGGAGAAAGGGAACTTAATGGAGCCAATAAAATGAATGCTATCAACATCCTAGCTATACCCAGATTGGTCGCCAGAATCAGAACGCAAATGAGGATGCATCGCTCGAAATCAGATGTTAATAGGCTGTACGTATCAAGAACTTTAGGATACCGAGGTTTAATACAACTTGAATTAATTCTAAACACTACAAACATCAAACTGGAACCATAACTCACAAAAACCAATGAATCTCTCCAACAAATATTAAAACACCAAACCCGCCCCATAATCAAATGAGCTGCACTATTCAAGATAGAGATCAATATTCCTGAAACCCCACCGACAAAAAACGAAGCGAATGCAATCTACGTCAAACGAGTAAACAGCAAGCAAAACAACTTGGCCAAACGAAATTGCAAAAAAAAAAAAAAACACAAAAAAAAACAAAACAAAATAAACTGAGAGGACAAGTCGTTGAATAGCAAATACCTATAAAGAACGAAAAAAGCAGATGTGGACCAACAGAAAATACATCAGTGGCTGAGGAGCACCGGGTTGAAAGCTGAAACAGAAGGCCTAATTATTGAAGCTCAGGACCACAGCCTCGCAACCAGATCTTATCACTGTCACATAATCAAGGATGTAACTCACTCGAAATGCAGGATCTACGGAAAATATAATAAAACTGTCGACCATATTATCTCGGGATGTCCGGAACTAGCAAAAAATGAATATACCCACAGATATAACAAGACATATGTGCACTGGAAAATATGCAAGAAGCAGAAAATCTAAACCACCGAGAGATGGTATGAGCACCAACCAGGCACAGTTACCTAAAATAACGATGTAACTATCATTTGGGACATGCCAATTCAAACTGACAGGTAAATAAAAGCCAACAGACCTGATATTATCATAAAGGACAAGACATTCAGGAAGTATAAGCTTATTGACATCTGAGAGAAACACCTACATGGAAATTATCGAGAAATTGTCCAAATACTAGGACCTGGAGATCGAGATTAACGGAATTTGGGGAATGAAGACTGAGACTGTCGTACCAATAGTAATCGGAACTCTGGACCTCATGAGAAAAGGAATGGACAATTTTACTAACAGTGTTCCAGATAACATCAACGTACAAGTAGCCCAGAAAATCGCCCTACTAGGAACATCCTATATACTAAAAAAAGTGCTATCAATTAAATGACAATTCTTCTATAGGGCCTAAGGACCATACTTTGTAACAGGCTTTATAGAATACAAGGCAGGGAACATAACATAAAATAATAATAGTAGTAGTAGTAGTAATAATAATAATAATAATAATACCGTAAAACCTTTAATAATGTGCCACACTTTTGTACCCTTATGGCTTTGAAAATGTACAAAGTCTCCTCGGTGATAGTAAATTTCTTTCAATATAGCAGGAAAAACCACATTAAGTCTAAATCACACCAAAGGTTCTGCCACTTCACATTGTTTGAACAAATGACGAGTTATCTTTCAAGGAGACTCCCTGTCGCCTCTTCTGTTTTGTCTGTCCTTAATCCCCCTTTTGCATGAACTAAACAGTAATAACTATGGATACGAAGTAAAAAAGAATATTTAATCACCTACTCTACATGGATGATATCAAACTCTTTGCCAAAAGCGACAATGAGTTGAAGAGACTCATCGTATTGTAAAATGTTTCAGTGACAACATCGATATGGATTTTGGATTACATAAATGCGTAAAAGTAACATTCAAGAAATGGAGAATTACAGATACACACTCAATGGATCTAGATTTTGTCACAAAGATTATGAAACTGGAACAAGAAGTCTATAAATGCCTAGGAGTCAGTGAAGGGAATGGAATACAGCAAATGAAGGAGAAAGTAAGAAAAGAGTACTACAGGCGTGTGCATCTGGTGTTAAATACTAACTTGAATTCACAAAACAGAATATCAGCCATAAACAGTTTGGTTGTTTCTGTGGTGCAATACAATTTCAGCAACCTTAATTCAGCCAAAGCTGACATTAAGCGAATGGATGTAAAAACGAGAAAGCTTCTCGCTACCGCATGCATCATCCTAAGGCTGATGTTGGTCGCCTGTGTGTCCAAACCCGAAAGAGGCAGAGGATTAGTTCAACTAGAACCGTCTTACAAAATTACAACAATCGGTCTTCAAAGATAACTCGAAACTACAGAAGACTGGATGATGATCTGTGTCAAAGAACATGAAAGAAATAAGAAACTTAGCAATAATATTATGCATTGTCAAAGAATCTAAAAACGAAAGCAAAAACGAATGCAATGTGCCAAATGTGGCTCCCTAGTACAGGGTTAAAACCCAAAACAAAAAGTTTTATTCTTGCTGCACAGGACCAATGCTTGCTAAAATTCCAAGCACACATACTGAAAAATTATGTTGACTCCAAAAATGCAGATTCTGTGATAAATATCCAGAAACAATTGATTATCTTGTATCCGGTTGCACAATGTTAGCATCAACTGAATATAAAACTCTGTATGATAGAGTGAGCCAATATATGCACTGGAAAATATGCTACTTTTACGGGAAGGAAATTGCAAGAAACTAGTATAAACATCACACAGACCCAGGATCTGTAACAATTTTATGGTACTTTAAAATACACACAGATAGAACAATGAAAGCTAATTGACAAGACATTGGGATCAAAGACCACAAAAATAGAATGTACTTTCTCATTGAAATAGCAGTCCCTGAAGATTGTAATGCGTCTTTGAAGATCTTCAAAAAGCTATCAAAATACAAGAATCTTGAAATGGAAATCTAAAAAATGTGGCACATGAGGACATCACTAATTCCACTTGTAGCTGGAGCCCTCGGATTGATTTCAATGGCTCCGATAGACTCATTTAAGGAATTCCTGGTAGCCCATAACTTAAAAATACAAACAAACTACTCACAGGTGCAGCTCACAGATTACGAAGAACTTTATGATCTTAGGGTTTTTCTTTTTTTCTTTTACAAAAATGAACAGTGGAAAAATGAAGCCATTTCTGAGCTTAGGTTCTGGTTGGGACTCGGAAGAAAATGTGTATATAACAGAAATTACTGATATCATTATTCTATAAACAAAAATATTATAAAACCAGTGTACCCCCCACAAAAAAAAGAAATTGCACTTGAAGAATGCAGAACGTATGAAAGCCCGAATTATGCAATCAATATAAGATAATATATATATATATATATATGGATCATTCCAGACAGATTCAACAAAGGTCCGTCCTGAAGTCCCTCAGATTTCATCCATTTGCTAGCATTCATCAGAAGAGTTGACCCTGAAAATATCATCATGATTTCACTTCATTTCAAACAAAATTTATGCCACTGAAGATTATGAAGATATTAAAAAAAAAGAATTTTCTTGTGTTTTAGAGACTTCTTTTTCATTCATCACAACCATTATGAGTTTCTCAAATCCAATCAATTAATCAGTCTCTTGTCTCTTGTTGCAAACATCCCAACTGAAATTAAAAAAAAATGTAAAAAACACCTCCCTTAAATGTCAAAATCCAGCTTTTCGTTTTACTTCAATACATGAAGACACATGCAAACAACCTCTTTTTTTCTCATGATGCAGTGTGCATCAAAAACTTCTCAGAAATCTAATATACAGATCCTCTGTTGCATTTCTGAGCAACAGGAATGCAAATTTTATTTTTCAGTAACACAATATCACTTGATTAAATCCATGTAAAACTATACATTTTTAAGACAATGTGAATAAGAGTTCATAAAAGCTGAAATGAAATGTCTTAAACGATTGAAAAAGTCAAAAGCGTATGGTGAAAATGGGTGATAATGAAATGTTCTAATTTTTCTTGAAAAACAGAGCCCCCCAAAATCAATGTGCGCCATCTGGGAAAACTTTTCAACCAATAATTACTTGTAAATCTAAGTTTAAACTGCACAACACCTGAGTACAGTCTGTTTAGTGGTAACAATACCGGCCCCTAGAAATCAGTGTCATCGCCTGATGAGGGCTTTTTTAACGGCAATACTGTTGTTTTAGCAATCGCTGTATGAATTTATATTGGTTGATAGGCTCATTATAATTCTCAGTTTGTTTACATGTTTCATTTTTAGAAGTTTAATAGAAAAAATAACAAAGGTATTTTCTGATTAAAAAATATTCCATTCCCTTTCACGTGCTAGGCGAATATAATGACATATTTTTTTGTAAATATTTGCGACTATGATGACATAATATTTTTCGTGAATATTTGTGTAATTATCATGTCCATTCTTGGGATTGATTTGACTGATTTGATTTTTACAACTTAACCATTTGTGGCTCATTTAAAGTCGAAAGCTATTTCGGGATAAATCAGAATAAATTTTCTCTGAGTTAATATTGCGTTAACAATTTTTTTGAGAATAAAGATTTTTCCAGAAAAAAAACTTACTATTTAACCCATAGCTAAGGATAGAGCAGGACTTATACGTTTCTCAAAGTTATTCGCTCGTAAGTGAATGTATCGACTCCGACTGGAATTCGAAGCTGGCTGAAAGATTTATCATTCAGAGCAACTATCCTTTACATCACCCTTGTCTATTCTTGGGAAAAGTAATGGCGAGATTAATTTTAGTCATCACCCCGTTTTTCAATTCAGAGTTATCGTTCTTTCTAACTGATTACCCTAGCAAAGCTAAATAATCCAGTTAACCCTACTGTTTTATAAATTGTTGGGGGAGAATAATTAATGGAACAAAAGGATTTTTACAAAAATGAGGAAAGCTGGAAAGCACAGTGGCTGAAATACGGGGATGAAAACAATAAAGATGATGACACTCATCCAAATAATGCTTTGAATAATGACAAAATAAAATCTCAGAATTCTTGGCACCCGAGAGAAAACCAGAGAATGTTCTGACTGAAACACGCCCTTTGAACATTAGAAACAATGGATAAACTTTCGGGGATGCAATAAAAATCTCCGGCTGTAAAAGTGAGCTCTTCTAAGCCGGTAATCTTCGAAGTTTTACGACGAATCGTCTAATCGGAAATCCTGGATTTTGCCGCTGAATTTCCTTCCTTGATCCATCGTCATAATTTCCATTGGCGAAAGAAATCAAGCCGAACAGTTGTTGAGAGCAGAAATGAAGACTCTGTGAGGACTGTCTATTTTGTTCACGGAAACAAATGGACCGGAAAAAAAGATAATGAGGAAAAAATAGAACACTACAATCTATCTATCTATCTATCTATCTATCTATCTATCTATCTATCTATCTATCTATCTATCTATCTATCAGCCTGTTTCTTATTTCTCTCTCTCTCTCTATCTAGGTCTATTCATATTTATTCATCTATCTATTAATCTGTATGTATGTATGTATGTATGTATGTATCTATCTATCTATCTATCTATCTATCTATCTATCTATCACTTTGGAATATTGATTTTAAGACAGACAGATCAATTCCATCTCTAAATTCAGCTGGCACAAAACAATTGTCGAATATTTTCAGTGCATACTATATTCGCTTACGAATAACATCTGCGATACCCACACAGAAACTACTAATATTCATATCACAAACTGTTCGTATATACTGTCTATATATACTGTATATATATATATATATATATATATATATATATATATATATATATTATATATATATATATGTGTGTGTATAAACGTTATTTTTAGTGGATATTTGTATTTGAGTAGACGCTCCGTTTATTTATTAAAAAATATATTTATTTATTTTCGTCTACCGGCTTGAATATTCGATAAATCTTATTAGGGCAAAATATGTGGTCACCGGCAAGGTTCGAACTTGCTTTCACCTCGGGGAAATTTTCGTAACGTAATGTTATCTATCTATCTATCTATATATATATATATATATATATATATATATATATATATATATATATATATATATATATATATATATATATATATATATATATATATATATATATATATATATATATATATATATATATATGTATATATGTATATATGTATATATATATATATATGTATATATGTATATATATATATATATATATATATATATATATATATATAAATTATATGAATTATATAAATGGTGTTACTCGCTTGGAAAAACCTTGGATATTTCGACTTGCAGTAGAACAAATCGGTACTCAAGGAAAAACGAGGAATAAAAAAAAGAAGAAAGAACCGATAATATTAAACTAAGGCGAAAAGAATCGCCCAGAGTTCAAGTTCAAAGTGCAAAGAAAAATACCAACCTACGTAAAGTGCTCAATACACGAAGTAGACCAAAATCTAAGATAATCCTAAGGAGCCAGGCAAACCTACCGATCCGTTTCGGTGAAACCTAGGTAGGTTTGCCTGGCTCCTTAGGATTATCTGATATATATATATATATATATATATATATATATATATATATATATATATATATTATAAGATATAAAACGTTTGCTATAACAAGTTTTACTAGTATATCGGATTTTAAAAAATAAAATTAAGGACCAAATCTCAAACTGTAAAAAACTTATAATGATCCATTTTTCATGTTTGTTTTCTCCGCACGAAATATTCACGTCATAACTACTTCCGTTTTCTTCTTTTCCCGCGTCTCTTGTCCTCATGTTTTAATGGATTTGCTTAGAAATTCCCACGCAGCGACCCCGAACAATTGTCGTGTCAAATCCATTAAATGCTAATCGACATGGGCAAAATGTAATAACACGATTTTTTTAGTACTCAAAGAAATCAGAGAAAAGAAATCGTCATTTTAATCGGTTCTTCAGCGAGATGTTAAATTTCTTGACACTTTTTACGAAATTATTAGGGTTATTTAACAACTATTTTATTATTATTATTATTATTATTATTATTGTTATAATAGTCAAATTATTATTTGTTCTTTAATGGCTTGTGCCATTTTTTTGCTAAATGTTCACCTAATACATTGACGGGGAATTAGTTGTCATACCTATCTCAGTGCGGTTGTGGGGGCTGGGCAATTTTTGTCCTTGGTCCGGGTGTACGCATCGATCTTGTGTTAGATCTCATCTCAGTGGGGAGGCTGAGGTATATAACTTCACTCAATACATTGCCAAAGAGCCACTCAAGGTAGAGTGTTATTGACAGAGATAGTGATAAGGATGTAAGAAGAGAATATGTAGGAGAGTTAACGATTGGCCCTAAACCTAAAGAGGTTTTGATTGCAGTGGCTGTGAAAGCATCTTCTCAGGAATCTGTCTACAAAGTAGCGGTTTTCAGAAAGAAATTGACAAAGTGGAACTTACTTCTTACTAAAATGTAATACAAAGAGTATCGAGGTGATTCTGAATTAGTGGAACTAAGGAATGTAGCTATTTGCTATCGAAATAGCAATAGTATAGCGATAGACTTGCTCAGAAGGCGGCGTAAAGGCCTTTGAAGTCTATCAAGGCTGAATAGTGAAGCATGGGCAGCTCTAGCCCAGATATGGCAGCAATACTGAGTTTCAAACATATAAATATAATATGAGTTCCAACTAATGCTTTGATAGCATGTTCTTTTAATAGGGGTTCTTATCTGATGAGGGAGCTGGAGGATATATCGTTAGACGCTTCGTTGTGATCGGAGTTGCCAAGAGGACAGACCTGCAGAGCACGATATGATTTCTGGGGGAGGGTAAGAAAGAGATCAAGCCGGGAAGCGTACTCGAGTTACTGGGGAAACGTATTGAGAAGTCTACGATTGAAAGTGAGAATTTTAAAGTCTAGACGCCAGAGAGTTCAGTGGCGTTGGAGGGATGAATCCACTTGACATCATGAACATTGAAGTCGCCGAAGATATTTGTAGAAGAGTGTAGAGAGAGGACCTTATTTATAATCAGAAATTCTATCTCGCGAGCAAGATTTATGAGAGGAAAGAAGGGATAACTGACTGAGTTTAATAGGGAAACTCGGAAGCACATGTAAGAACAATCCGAAGACTCAAGAGACAGTTCCTTAGCGGGAGATGCTTGCGAACATAAACACCAATGCCATGCACGGGGACACTGGAATTTTTTCGAAAGAGAGGAAGAAATTCAGAAGAGATTAAACAGATCAGTTTTACAGAGATCTAGGATGTCTAAAGAACGAGTCAACAAACGATTCTACACAGCAGAAAAATGCAACGAATGTTGGAGAAAGAAAGTTCTAGATGTTTTTCAAGTTAGTTTAGCTTTACTTTGCTTATTTGTTTTGGTCATGATATATTTTTAAAAGCGGATAAGGCCAAGAATAATAGTAGCTGGTCGTCAAATGCAACATGCGTTGGTTGGAAATTGGCATAGACTGCATCAGGATTTCCCACCGGAAGTACTTGCAGGGACATGCCCGAAGTAGTACTGCAAGTACTCCGATATTATGCGATGCCTAAGAGTTTAGGCTTCTTGCTACCAGTCTGGATGCAACAAACAGTTAACTGCCAATCCAATATCCTCAGTATGAAAAGTCGTAGCCTCTCGCCAGTCATTGTAAAAATTCATGACTGCCACATTTATTAAAGCCTCAGAAGGTGTGTGTTACTAAAATCTTCGTAGAGTATAGAAAAATCAGACTGAAAAGTGTTTGCCACTCATATTGTAAACTTAAGCCTATCCAACGCATTAGGTAAACAATTATCATGTAAGCTTTAAGAGCAAAATAATGCAATTAGACACGGGCAATTGCTACATTAAGAACAACAAATGCTGGACATTATCATTTCATAATTCTTTCATTTCTTCTTTGTCGTTATAAAATTTCGGTTGTTTGATGAATCGTTGGAGTTGTTTATTTTTGTAGATCACTTGCTGATTCCCTTTCATCATATACTTTCGCCAATATGTTATGAAATAAGAAAAACTCTCGGTAAAAACTAAGAAGACCCTAACGATCTTAATGAAGAAAGAGTTTTGTAAATGATTTGATCCACAATTTCGTAGACGATTTGATCCACAGGTTTAGTAGACCCTTTGGTCCAGTTCCCAGTCAATCTATGGTCATTGTTTTTACAATTCAGTTCACCCTTTCATTTTAGTAATTTCTTTTTTATTGCATTGGTCCAACCACACACCATTCAATAGGTAAATATTAGTCTCTATGGGAAAACATTGAACGGTTTTATACTTGAGTCTATAGGTAAACATTTATCGGGTTTTTGCTTGAGTTAACAGGTAAAAATTGATTAGGTTTATACTTTAGTCTATAGGTGAACATAGATTGTGTCTATACTTGAATCTAATGGAAAATGTTTTTATACTTGTTTCTATAAATAAACGTTGCTTAGGTTTTTGCTCGAGTCTACATTTTTACACTTGAGTCTATAGGTGATCACTGGTCAGGTTTTATACTTGAATCTATAAATAATATTTGGTTGTGTTTATAGTTGCTTCTATAGTTTATAATAGTCGCGTTTATAACTGAGTCTATAGGCAAAAATTGATCGGGTTTATATATGAATATGCGTACATCATTTTGTGAGTGACTTAAGTCTCTGAAGAGAATATATTCGACATATTCTAGGCCCCACCGACAGGGCGATTACAAAAAGAAGCGTAATATTGAGAGAAAATACAATTAGAAGACAAAAACCAAAACTTTACTCTTGGTTCATTATGTGAATTTATTAGGCGTTTAACTCTCATGTTTTTGTCTATATAAAAAAGTCATTAGTTTTTCTGCACTCAACTTTTTATTTATAGACCATTAAAAAAAATCCCACGGCATAAGACATTAATGAAATTTATTGCAACACTAATATCTGGAGGGGTATATTTGGGAAGGCAGAATAAGCCAGAATCTATGCTTGTAGCAAACCGCATGCACACGTTCAGTAACTATACAAAAATAGAAGGGTTATAAGACAAGGATGTGTCTTCTCACCGGACTTGTTCACTCTATACAATGAGGAAATTCCAAGAGAACTAAAAGTCCTACCGGGATTTATTACAGGCGGTCACAACAACATAACAACATAAGATATGCAGATGACAGCGCGTTGATAGCAGACGCAGAAAGGAAATTACAAGAACTCTTCGAACAATCCAACATGTAAATTACAAATTGGAGATATCAAAATAAAAAAATTACACCAATTTAAATATCTGGGAAGTGTTATAACAGAGGACGGAAAATGCGACACTGAAATCCAAAGGCGTTTTGGGATTGCGAAAGATGCCTTCCAAAAGTTAAGCAAAGGATTAAGAAACAGTAAAATTTCGTTAGAAACAAAGAAAAGTGTACTGAACTGTTACGTTACATATGATGACAGTGGATGCTGGACAATCTCATCACAGATAAAGAAGAGACTTGAGGCAACAGAAATGTAGTTTTACATAAGGATGCTGCGATGTGAGTAACGATGACGTTTCATAGAAAATGGAAACAAAAAGACAGTGATGCATAACATCAGAAAGAGACAGTTGACATTTCTAGGTCACATAATGAGGAAAGAGGGCTTGGAAAATTTGATTCTCACAGTACAGATTGAAAGCAAGATGGACAGAGAAAAACACTGCATAACCTACCTAGCATTCTTGAGTAAATTTGGAACACAGTTTAGGAGAGATAAGAAGAAACAAAACCAGAAATTGTGGAGAGACATGATCACTAACGTTCTAGAGGGACACGGCACATAGGAGGAGGAGGAGAAAAAGAAGAAGAAGAAGAAGAAGAAGAAGAAGGTGACTGATCAGTTAACAGTATGGAGAGCAGAATGAGCAAATTAAGTTCAAACACGAGTTTTGATAGTTCGCGTTCAATTCTCAATTTCTTAAGTATCAAGCCATAATAAGCATTTAGTGTTGTAAGGCAGTTCATCTTGGGAGTCGGGTTAAGGCCCAGGCATCTTAAAAATTCCCGTTTTCTGCAAAAGATGATTGAGACTTCATAGATCGTTCTAGTTATGGAGAAAAAAATAATTGCCTCAGGTGGCATGCGACACGGGAGACGATTTTACTTGTTTTTAATATCTCTCATTTAAACAGATAAGTTGAAACTAGTTGATATTAGAATTCGATACCATCTTTAATTCATTGATTAATAAAAAATCTTTCAATAAGCAATGTTCTTATTTATTGGTCCTTACTTTTGGTTTTCTTTAGACCCCCCCCCCCACAAAAAAAACAAAACCATTCTATAATCGAGGTTGATTCCCTTGGCCACAGATTTCTCCTTTCATTCCTTTATTTAAAAACAGGCACGCTTTTTTGTCATTTGTAATGTGTCAGATTATCCGAGGCGAGAAACGTGATGTAATTTATTTATTACTATTAATGTGAGATTGTCGGAAGTTCACTTGGACGTTTCATAGATGTCAGCGCCTATTTTGAAGTGAAAACGAAGTAGTTTGTTGTTTTGTCTTATGGAACTCCCGGGATTTCTCTCGTGAAACTCTCTCCCGGTACTTCTCTTGCGGAACTCTTTTCCGGAACTTCTCTTGTGGGGTAGAGTTCTACAAGAGAACTACCCGGAGAGAGTTCAACAAGAAAAGAGCCGAAAGAGAGTTCCGACATTTTACTTGCGGAACTGTCTTCTGACACTTCCGGCACTTCTCTTTCAGTACCCCTTTTGTGGAACTCACTTTTGGCTTCCGGCTTTCCTGTCAACTATGATCTTCGAAAATTTGAATACAATGTCAATCATAATTTTCTGTTCCCTTGAATCCTGTTCTTTTAGTGTTATTTCCTTTCTATCCAAAATTATCAAAAAAAAAAAAAAAAAAATTTGATTACGGTTTTTCATGTAGTATTGAAAAAAAAATTCTTGACAACTCGGTTTAAAATTATATCACAGTAACATGTTTCTCTTGATGGGCCTCATACCAAAATGTGATGGAAAATTTAAGGTGGCAGCATCATATGACTTACTAAATTTGATTGATTGATTCCTTTTCTACGGTTTAGGAACCCTTTGCCAGAAAATATTTCTAGATTTTTTTTTTGAGATAATAATGGTTTAGTGATAAAAGTCTTACTAATTATCATATAGCTGGAGACAGAAGAGGTGGATTCATGCCTTTCTCAATGGTATCTGCGCGTAAATGACTATAACGAACCAAATTGAAATTGAAACTCAGCTCTCCGATTCAAAATTCCGAGCCATTACCAATTACACCACCTGTTATTCCCAAGCGGTCACCCATATAACTATTGACGTTGCTTAACTTCGATGATCGTACGCAAGCAGTGGTTCAGCACTATAGAGCCATAAGCTTGACTTACCAAATTCTCTTTGGTGACTTGACAAAACTAACGACTGAGAGCAAGATTCGGTGGACATTTCTGGAGAAACAAGGATCAAATCATTCAAAAATATTTACCTTGTAAATCTATGAAAGGAAAATAATCTTGTAGCAGGCAGGTACGTAATTTTATTGACCAATTGACTAAAGATACCAACCGACTAAGTTTGCAAAGGAAGACTTTAATGTGTGGAAATGACTAGACTGCTATCGTTTCGAGGATGTTGATCATGATCAGGAAGAACATTCTACGACGGGAAGAATTTTACGCATTTAGAAGACTAAAGGATACATCGGACGAAATATGAAGATAAAATTGACAATTATAACAGTCAGCTAAACTAAAAACTGTAAATAGCAATACAAATGAAAAAGCATATATAGCTATGTTTTATAGATTATGCAAAAGCTTTTGATAAAGAACGTCACAAAGAACTATTTGAACTGCTAGGTAAGCTTGGTTTATTTGGTAAGGATATTAGAAAAATCCAAAACTTACACTGGAAGGGAACCGCCTGCATACGGACAGAAAATAGATTCAGTAAATATACAAAAAAAAAAAAAAAAAAGAAAAGAAAAAAAAGAAAGGGGTGTAAAACAGGGATGTGTTTTCTCAGCGGACATATTCAACCTTTGCAGTTAGGTGATTCCGAGTGAATTAAAATTCCGACCAGGATTCATTATTGGCAGCCACAATCTTAGCAACATAAGATATGCAAATCACACAGTGTTTATAGCAGACACAGAAAGGAAAATACATGAACTCTTACAGAAGGTAATAAAGAAAAGCGAGAAGAAAGGACAAAACATTAATTCTAAAAAGACGGAATTGTTTAGTTGCAATCGAAAAGGAGAGCCCAAACATGCGAATTAGAATTTGGAGACATCAGAATTAAGCAGTACAAAAATGTAAATATCTAGGAACTGCATTGAGAGAGAGGACAGAAAATGTGACACCGAAATCCGAAGGCTTATTGGGATAGAGAAAGATGCTTTCTAAAAGCTAAGCAAAGTATTAATAAACAGGAAAGTCTCGCCAGAAACGAAGAAAAGTGTACATAACTGTTATGCAATATCGGTCATCCAATATGAAAATCTCACAGATGAAGAAGAGATATGAGATAACAGAAATGTGGTTCTACAGAAGGATACTGAGAATACTATGGAATAAATATATGATCAATGACCAAGTGTTAGAGAAAATGGAACCATAAAGGATATTTATCCTTAACGTCAGAAAGAGACAGCTGAACTTTCTAGAGGAAAGACGGCTTAGGAAATTTGATACTGACATATTAATGACAAGATGGAAAGAGGAAAGTAGCGCATAACCTACGTAAAGAGTTTGTGTTGGCAGAACAAGGATTAGGAAATATAGCGAAAAGGCAAAAATTACTAAGAGCTACAAAGAATAGTCTTGAAAGGACATGACACGTAGAAGATCACTTTAAAAAGCATTTTTTTAGCAAGCTTGATTCGCCGATGTTTAATTTAGTGCATTCAATCTTCAGTGTTTACCCAAATCTGTTCCCTTTAAGGTTAGCAAACACATACGCTGATTAAGATTAGTAAACTAATTTTACTTTGAGTTATTTGATATTCACTGGATAAATTTAACTTGTGGCCTTGTGCCAGACTAAGATTGTGACATATAAAATGTGCATATATTTGAATGCACACTGAAATAAATAGTGAATATCAAATCCAAACGATTGATTAAATTCCTTGAATAAGAAGTGAAGATTCATTTATAAAACCTTAAAGCATTTTTTATTAAAAAAGAAAGGTCCTTGAAAAACAACGCAGATCCTAATGATGACATAAACTCAAATCTCTTTTAAGCATAGTTCTTCGTGTCATCACGACCGATAGAAATTTCATATGATATTTTTACAAATGAGGAACCATACAAAAATATTTAAATAATGCAGAAAAATCATTATATTCAGTTTTAAAAAGTAACATCAATTTACAATGAGCTTCCTTATCCAAATGGCATTTTGTAATCTGTTGAGTAATCCATTAAAAAAAATAACGTCTATTTAAAACTGTAAATGAAGGGATTTTTCTGTATTATTAAAATATATGATTGTGCTTAATTCTAAAATTGTAAAGATACACATTACAACTCTGTTGGCTTTTCCTCGTCTTCTTTTTCTAACTATACGAGAATGCTACTAAAAAGTTCTCAGCCTAACCAAAAGGGATTTAAAAAATTGTAATGTTTAGTCAGCCTGGGGAAGTAGACCAGGTTGTGAAATTTTCAACATATTGTATTACTAATACTGTTCCTATTAATATTCGAACAGCATCTGACAACAGAAATAATTGTTAAGGATTCCCCCCCAACAAAGGCGTGTGTGTTACTAGCGCGCGAGGGGGGATACAAAGCGAGGGAAAAGACTGTGTATAGAGGGGGGGATTGAGGAAAGGATAAAAGAAGAATAGGGATCAGAGCAACAGAAGATGGCGATTGACGTTGCATTTAAATTTTTGAAGATTGTAGTTATCAGCGAAGCTTGTAAGAGGAAGCACAAGAAAAGAAACTGCTGGAGTAGAAGTGATGGTTGCATTTAACTATTTCAACAGTAAATGGATGGGACCTAGATAACAATCTAGTAGCATCCTTAAATTCATGTAGCCGGGGCATCAGGGATGATAGCTTATCAGAACAGTTGCCAGAAAAATATTTATAGAAAGGACAGAGGGAAGCCACATAACGTCTGTGAGAAAGTGGCTGATATCAAGATGTCAAGTCAGTCATTGCAGACCCTTCTTTGGATTTTGTCGAGAACCTTGGGCTGAATAGCAGGGGCTTCAAATCAGATATGGCAACAATACTCAATGCATGGACGAATGGTAGATTTGCAGATGTGTAAGATGAATGAATTGTTTCTGACAGCTGCACCAACAGTGGATAGAGATCGGGAAGAACGAAATGACGAGACAGTGACTGTAACCAAAAAAGCTGTATGAAGACAAGCGGCCTTGCAACTTCAAAGAAATGAAGCTTCATGCTCAGTTTTTTCAGAAGACCCAGAAAACTGATAGATCTGAGAAGTAGTTTTCTGCGAATGAAAATTTTATATATAGAGAGTCACTTTTAATAAAAAACACAGGAGGATGCCATGACATCGAATGTAATCATGATCAGGATAAACAAATCACAAGAAAGCAAATGTAGGATGCATGGCAAGTTGATGGGACGTTTTACTCCATAATCGGTGAATATCCCTAGTTAGCACAGAAAGAGTATAAGGGATGACGATTGGATTGGCAAGAGAATCTATTGGGAAGTATGCCGTAAATTTGGCTTCAATAGGAAAGAAATAGTATGAATATCAGCCAATGGCAGTGGTAGAAAATGGCAGACACGAAGGTAATTTTTTATTATTCAAACAGGTCATGTAATTGAAGCACGAAGACTTGACCTTTTTTATCGATAAGGAAAGTAGCAAGAGTTCCACAGTATACAAGATAACAGAATATCTCTAAGAAGTTGAAGAAGCTAGGAAACATGACGTTTGAAGTGATTCCTGTAGCAATGGAAGCACCTGGAACATTACCAAAAAACTTGAACGATCATTTAGAGAAAATTGGAATTGATAGTGGGATTACACACCTCCAGAAAACAGCCATTATTTGCTCTGCAAGGATTCTTGAGTTGTAGAGTTTTATTAACAACATGCTTCAAGAACAGAATTTCCATTAATTACGTCAATGTGCGACACCAATATACTACTACTACTACTACGAATAATAATAATAATATTAATAATAATGAAAAGAGAAGTGAATTCGCTGGGATCTGTTTAAATTACACTATTTTGACGATACACACCAGTGGTATTATGACTCTTAACTCGGTAGTTGATTCTGAGTCATCCTGGTCAGCATTGACCAGACCATCTGATCCTTGTCACACGCCGTTAATACAAGATGTCTTGGTCTACAGGGCCCGAGGACGACGAATTGGTTGTAGGGTACATCCCATGCTGTTCCACCCTGTCGAGGGTAAAGGATCAATAGTCGCTGTCCACTTCGGTCACCACCCTGCTCTGCCCATGTTGTGTTTCTTGATCACGGAGCTGATAGGGATGAATTAATCGTTAGTATGGAATAGCCGAATCAAACCACGGCGAGCAGTGCTATGATGAAAAAAATAGAAATATCTTTTTGCAGACGTAATATAAACGAAAGTCTTCGGGTTAATTTTCAATTTGGTTTATTTAGTTCTTGGTTAACAAAAATGAACCCTTCCTACTAAAATCTCTTTATTGACACTTTTGCCTATCGGTGCGAATTTCTTGGAACAGGGCTCAAAGTCGGGAATTCTCTCGGCAGCAGGTCACGAGGGTTTCAACTGCTCCTCTGCCGCTGTCTCCTCTCGTCTTCTGTATGCAACTGAAACTCCAAATGCAACTGCAACAACCGGGGTCACTTAAGCGCTACACTTATATTTACTTTCATCGAAAATCGGAGTTGGGGGCTGACGGTGTTTGAGAATTTAGGGTTTCCCCAAGTTTCTGTAACGATTACAACAAAGGTCCTTTGTTGTTTTGAATGTAATATTAATTATCTCTCCAAATTTTGGAGATCCCCTCTTCCTACGGGTAGTGGTTGCAGGTATTGGCCTGGCCGCATAACTAATCCTTTCTTTTATCCATTACTTCCAAATGGGTGGATATAATTTCTCCGTTTCTCTTGGTATCTCATCTAAGCCCGCCACCTCAGATGTTTCTTTGACGACACCGACTTTCAAACTGTGTGGGCAGAAAGGCAGTCTCAACTTTTAGTAATGAATTGTAATTATCTTTTTAATTTTCAATAATAGTACAAATGAACCCCACAGGTCATGCCACTATCTGAAATCCTTCAACGCAGGACAAAATCGGCGAGGCAATTTCCGCCTGATGACAGACAGGCATAGGCTAGTTTCTTGATTCTGTCTTTGTCCTCAAAATTATCAAATATTATACTCACTTGACCCTTCCTTTCTTCCCGGTAATCATGAGACATGGTTTCGTCACTTGCACTTTTTGGCTTTTGGTTTTTTTTAGTGATTTTTACCTTCTTTGTCTGTTCCAAGTCATATTCTAAATTATCTCTTTCTTTTCCTTTTTACCAGTGTCACAGTATATGCAAATCCAGAATCGGAGAGAAAGAAACACAATCCTCTGGAACTCTCATATCGAAACAGGTCTCCAAATCTGGGCCAGAAGGTCGGATCTGGTAGTCGAAAATAGGAACAAATTGAACCTGCTATGTAGTGGTTTTAAATGTTACACTAGAACACGGATGTAATTTAACCATTGATCTTTTGGTAGAAACTGATAGTCATATGATTTCTTTGTTCGGACAGATGATGTCATTGAAGCACAAAGACCTGACCTTTTTTGTTATCGATAAGGAAAGTAGCAAGTGTCCAATTATTGATTCTGTTGTTCTATACTATAAAAGAGTTGAGTACAAAGAAACTGAAAAAATTGAAAAATAACAGAATCTGTCTAGAGTATTGAAAAAGGAAATCGGCTGTTAAAGTAATTCCTGTAGTAATGGGAGCGCTTGGAGAATCACCTAGAAACTTCAAAACAGACTTGGAGAATTTGACACACATAGAACATATTGAAGGCTGATGTAATGAATATGCATACACCTGGGCTCCCTCTCACAGTAATATGATTGACTGGTGCCAGCCATAAATACAGACTGATGTGGAGGTACAAGGACGCCTATTTTCTTCGCCTATTGCCTACCACTACGATGAGGACTAGTTGATTACGGTTACCTGCTAGATTGTCCTACCCGTTTACAGTAGTCAACAACCACTTTGCTACTTCGGGACATATTGAAGTCAAAAGTAACAGAATGGAAACAAAGTGTAACCTACATAACGAGCCTGTGTAAATGGATGGTTAAACTGAGAGTGGAAATGATGATAAACAGATAAACATTGCTTAGAACTACAAAGAATATGAAGTTGTCGAGTGATATGATCAAAAATGCTGAAGAAACACAGCACATAAATGAAGAATTGATAGCAATAAATGAACATATGTTCACCGGAATATTATCAACTGAAATCTTTTAACAGACATTGAAATTAAACTAATCAAGTAAAAAATGCAATATATTTAAGAGTAAAGGCCTGAATTTTTAGGTTACATCTAAAGGAAATCATAACACCCAAAATAATTCAATTATATCGTTAACTAAGTGGTGATAAAATCAGGCAAATCGTAAATTATGTGAAAAATGACTTAACTCGAGCAAATGAACTTTACCCTGAACACTGAATATCTAATTGGTTTTACACAATTTCGGTACATAGAACTAAAAGAAAGAAGACAAGTTTTGCAAGAGTGCCTAAAAGTGATTCACATTTCATAAATGGAAGCGACTCTCTTCTAAAATTTTGAAATTCAAATCAAAATGGAAAAGTAGTTATGAATGTCAATGTAGTTCATCATAAGTGAAAATGAAATCGATCTTAAATCTATTAATGAGCCGCCGTGTTTTCAGAACCACGATGTTGTATTATGTACATGTCTGTGTATATTTTATCTCCTTAATAGTGTTTTTTTCCCTCATATTTTCTAACACTCAGTAATTCTCTTGCATCTAGTGGCTTTATTATCTACTTGAGGGGAAAGGATTAAAAAGACCCCTACCAAATTA
This sequence comes from Acanthosepion lycidas, assembly GCA_963932145.1. Classification (NCBI taxonomy): domain Eukaryota; kingdom Metazoa; phylum Mollusca; class Cephalopoda; order Sepiida; family Sepiidae; genus Acanthosepion; species Acanthosepion lycidas. The sequence continues at coordinate 109,463,701 of OZ010591.1, forward strand.
CGGTCCAATAATTTGCTTGACAATTATGTATAAAATTCTCAGCTAAATCCATACAGCTTGACCATATTAATTTCTTTTATATAACAGAATATTTCCTGACAAGTAGAAAAGATTCAAGCGTGAATCTCATGGCTACAGACATCAGTGAAATGATTACAGAAAATTGTCAAAAGCAACAGAAAAAACTTATATCGTATGAATAGACTATAAAATGACATTTAATAATCTACCACATACCTGGATTGATAATTGCTTAGAAATATACGATATCCCAACATAAATACGAAATCTCTCATTTTAAATCAGGATCAGGTGGAAAACTAACCTAATTCTTAGCCATGAATGTGGACGCCGTGATTCAGGTGACATAAATATCATATTCCAAAGAGATAATCTCCTCATATATTCTAATGATATAATCTAATATCATATTGTAAAGAGATTATCTTCTATTATTATATTCTAAAGAGATAATCTCTTAATATCATATTTTAAGAAATAATCTTCTAATACCATATTATGATGCTATAATCATCTAATATAATATTATAAGGAGATAATCTTCCAGTATCATATTCTAAAGAGATAATTTAATACAATATTCTAAAGAGATTAATTTTCTAATATCACATTCTAAAGAGATAATCTTCTAATATCATATTTTAAAGAGATATTCTAATATTATATTCTAAAGATAATCTTCTTATAGCATACTCTAAAGACATAATCTCTCACATCATATTTTAAAGAGATAATCTCCTAATATCATATACTAAAGAGATCATCCGTCTCTCCTCCATTTTTGCATTGTATTGTTCTTCTTACTTCATCTCTCTTAATGAAACACGCTATGAAATTAAAATTGATGACAAATCCATCAACCATTAATTTTTCATGGGTGACTACAATCCCTTTGCCTGCAATGATAAAGAAAAGGGTGGTCTAGTGAAAAACCTATAAGACTAGAATTTAGATTATATATATAATATTAGGTTGGTGCAAAAATAATGTCGTTTTCTCACATAGTAACATATGTGAGAAAACGACATTATTTTTGCACCAACCTAATATATATATATATATATATATATATATATATATATATAAAGCAACACCTATATGAAGAAAGATTTATGCAACAAAAACAGAGTTTGATAAATAAACAGCGATTAAAGAACTGGATCCAGAAGAAAAATAGAAGATATCTTAAAACATTCGCTAATGAAGGAAGAAATCATGAAATAACGTTATAGATTGATTCTGCAAAGTGAACTAAATTCGTAGAATTAGAAACGAAGCAATCAGCATATTGGTTGTCTGTTGTTACACAATTTCAATATCGTCAAGTGGTCAATCAGCGAAATTAGAAAAGTCGATGTTCAAATTTGGTAACTTCTAACAATGAACCGGATGTACCATCCTAAGGCGGAGATTTAGTGGCTAACTGGCCAGGGTGTCGGCTTGCCCGATGGCAAGTGGGTCCCTGGCGGTGTGGACCACTTCTATCAAATCCAATATGAGAGGACATTTTTAAAGCTAAAGATAATAAAGACAAGGTTAAGAAATTCGCTGGCTTAGAAAAATTTGGAATCATATATAAGCATTAACAATAGAGAATGATAATTAAATTGGCCTGTTCCTTTTTCCTTTTCTTTTTCTCCTAAAAACAAATATAATGAAAAGAAATACGAGAAAACCGGTAAACAAAAAGCCACCTACTTGTTTGAACTTTTCCTTCTCCTGTGTCCGTGGTATCCATTACATCTTCTGCAGTATAGAATCTTTTTTCTTGGAACGGTCACCGGATATCTTTACACTTTGCGAAACCAATTTAAGTTCTTCCATTTCTACCAATGAATTCTCTGTTCCAGGCTATCTTCCTCTTTGCCTAAAAGATTCCAGTATTCACATGTATGGCCTTGGCGTTTACATCCGGGATAACCGTCCAGTGGCAAAGCAACATCACTTGATTCCCTAGACAACTCTTTCATGTGCTTTCGACTTTGCCTATTACACTCTGTTAGATATCTCCTTTTCCTTTATCGCTGCCCCTTTTGTCTGCAGTATATTAAACATAATCTCTGATAATGTAGAAACAGTAACCCTCTCTTCATCCATTTGCGAACACCTTTTTTTCGGTGATTTTAATGCGCATCACAACACGTGGCTTTCGCATTTTAATGATACTGTTGTTGTCGACATTCAGACTTTCAATTTCTCCAATGCTCAATCCTTTATTAAATTCGTAGATTTCCTGACTTGTCTCTCTAGCAAACTTGAGCAAAAGGCTTCATTACTTGATTTATTTCTTACCTACTCTCCTATCTCTTACTGAGCTTAGCAACACTGTGCTCTTAGCAATTCATGATCACTATCTATTGATATCTCCTTCCGTTACCAGCATGCTGATTGGGATTTAGCCCGTGACTTTCTTCGAGAAGCATTGAGAATTGCGCTACAGAGGTTTTCTCTTGGGACAAAACCGGTATGGATGATTTCATTCCTTCCCGGAAATACAAGGTGAAACCTCAATCTTCTCCATAGTTCAATCCAGCATGCTCTGACGCTATAGCCCACAAAAATCATTATTTCCGGCTATACCAACGAGTTAGCTCCCGTCACAACAAAAGCGTATTCGTTGGTGCTCGTAATAAATCTAGACATGTCCTTGAAGGAGCTATGTCTCTGTTTGCTGAGAGAATGAGGCACGATATATATAGCCGCAGAAATTTTAGCTCTTGTGATTACCGGCGGGTGTGTAATATTGTATTAAATAAGTATAAGTTTTCTATTCATCCTCTCTTCAATCAATTTGAGATCTTCCTCTGATAAAGTTGAATGTTTCGCCTGTAAATTTTCCTTCTCAAAGCATGTGGAACTGATGGTATCCCTGTAATATTCCTTAAGATGTGTGCTCCCAAACTGGCTCCTGTTCTCTCTAAACTATATAATAAATGACTAGCTGCTGCTTTCTTTCTTGCATGTTGAAAATCCTCATAATTTGTTCCAGTTTTTAAGAATTTGGGTGAACCGCCCGATCTTTACAACTATTGGCTTATTAGCCTTCTACCTCTTTTTGGTAAAGTACTAGATGCCCTAATCAATGCTTAATGCTTAATCTTACATCTCATGGTCTTTTTTCAGACAAGCAATATGGATTTAATTTCTTTAAGTCAACTGCTGATGTACTGACGATAAATGCAGAAAGAGTCTATCAAACTCTAGATAAGAATGATAGAGCTTGCGCTGTTGCTTTAGACATCTCAATAGTCTTCGACAGGGTTTGGCATGCAGATAATATTCCCACATTGAATTTTACGGTGTTTCCGGCCAAATTGTACATCTAATCCAGTTTTTCTTATCCATTCATGAAATGAATGAATGTGAGTTATCATTAACAACCACTCTTCTAGATCATTTTGCACTAATGCGGGTGTCCCCCAGGGCTCTATCCTTCGTTCGACTTTGTTTTTTTAATTTTCCTTAACGATCTTCCTGTTGACATCAGCTTATATATGCTGAAGACACAACAATTTACTCTTGTCTTGATACTAAGCCTGATGGGTCTGAGGCGGATGATGTCATAAAAGACCTTCAGTCTGTTGTTAACTGGGGCAAAGGATGGCTTGTTAATTTGAATGCCTCCAAAACTAAACTACTCTCTATTAATCATCTGAGAGACCCCTTCTGCCTTTTATCAGCATGACTCGTTGTGCCTTCTCGGGCTAACGTTCTCAGCTGACATGAAGTTGAAAGACTATATTGAATTCATTGCTAGGTCAGCTGTTAAAGTTGGTTAATTTTTATCTCCCGAATCTATCTTGCATATTTACAAGTCTACGATTCGTCTGTGCTTAGAAAATTGCTGCCACATATGGTCTGGTGCTCCAGTTATATATCTAGAGATCCTTAATAAGACCCAAAGAAGAATCAGCAATATTATTGGTGCTAATCTGGTGTCTCGGCTTCAGTCACTTTCCCACTGCCGTAAAGTTGTCTCTCTGTTTTTTTTCTATAAATAGTTTCATGGCAACTCTTCCAAACATTTTGAATTTAAGCGCAGTACTAGACTGGCGATTAGTACTCGTCAGTTTACAGTTGAGTTGGTTAGATATAACCGTAAGTTTTTTTTTTTAAAGAGTTTCTTTTCTCGAACTTCTCGCTTGTGGAAATCTCTTCCTGTTCCACGCGTACCAGCCAACTTCAATCTTAAAAAAAAATAAATGCAATGTGAATTACTTTCTGCTATGCTCCTGATTACTCTTCTTTTGTTTTTACTCCTTCATAATTTTTTATTTTTTTTAATTCTTCCCCACCCAGTCACCCATTGTGTCTTAGTGACTTTATTGCCTTGCTTGGAGTGAAATCTATTAAAAAACAAACTTATCTTATATTGTTAAGATCGTGGACACCAATAATAAATCCTAGTAGAACTTTTAATTCTCCCAGAATAGTCACACTATAAAAGTTTAAAAAATTTAGTGAAAAGATACATCCTTGTTGTAGACCCATAATGAAATTAATTAAATCAAAAGCCGGCAAACAATTTGGGAAACTAACCACTGCATAAATATATCGAGAAAGAGTCAATATTAATGATGCCGATAAAACTGACAATCACCGTTTGGTGTCTAAAGTCAGAGATCGAAGAATTTATGAGAGTTGCATCAGAAAATTAACAGTCCAATGTTCAGAATAATTATAAGACCCTATTTTGTAGAATATGTGGCTTATACACAGAAAGTGTCCATCATCTAAGTTCAGGCTGTATTATCTTAGCCACAACTGAATACCCCCTTCGCCATGATTGAATTTGTCAATATAGTCATTGGACAACATGTTTTTTACTAAAATATACCCAACGAGAAAAACTGGTGGATGACTAGTGACCACCAGTGAATATATATTTGTGCTCTGAAACATATACAAACAGATAGGAATGTAGATAATTCTCAATATAATTGTAAAGAATTACATAGTAAACAAACATGTTTACGCATTGAAGTAAACATCCTTGTTGATGCAAATATAACAGTCACATTGTTAACAAAAAAATCTTAGAAATATAAAAAACTGAAAATTGAAATTTAAAAAAATATTTATTTCCAAAACAACATTTCCCATCGTGATTGACGCTTTAGGAGCTGCGCCGAAAAAAAGCAGTCTTCATGGGGAGCAAAGTTTAGTTGAAATGAACAAAATTGCACTAAAGGGAACTTTTCACATTTCCAGGAAAATATTATCAACGTGATTTTTCCCTGGATAAATTTTGTTTTTGATTCCAAGTATTTCTTAAAGATTTAATTCCAGTTTTTTAAATTTAACATATTTAAAAAATGTTATTCAGCCTTTTAACAATTCTCAAGCCATTATCTGACACGATGGGATTGGTAATTGACACTTAAAAATTATTAAGAAGAAATTTTTTTTTTCTAAAAAAATTCTCTCAAGAATAGGATTTTGTTGAAAACAAATAATCTTTCTATGATTTACTTATTTTAAAGCTCAGTGGGTTTAATAAGTTTGAGTCTGTCAAAATTCAAGACACTTCTTGTTTATTTTTTGCTTCCGTAATCGTTCCACATATAGAAAGGTCACTGCAAGGTAATGAGTTCAAAAACTGTCAAACTTCACAGAACATATTGCATTTGACCTCTTTACAGCATCCGGGATGCCTTCAGACTTAAAGGTCAATAAGAATGTAATAAATAAGAGAAATGTCGAATCAGGGATTTAGAAGACGTTTCTTCCTACTTTCGTAAATTATAACCCGAATTATGGTTGGTTGACCAATGAGAATTTGGCACGAAATGGTCTATAATTGGATGACCAATCAGAAACCTTTTTGTTTCGAAGATTTCGTCCATAAAGGTTGAAGCACTGAGTTCTACAACAAGTAGACGGGATAGGAAAAGTCAAGAAGCATATTTTTCCCTTTCTACACCCGATTCTCTTGTATAACAAAAAAAAAAAAATCCAAACGTAAACGAATAATAAATACATTGATACTTTACAATCATCTACAGATGTACAAGATCACAAACCTATCGCTACTCTCTCGCTATTTCCATGGCAAATGTTCACATAAGTTCCATTCTTTAGCTTCACTAGTTCAGACCTTTACGGCTTGGGTACGCCATGCTACTTCCATCGATTCGAATCATTCTCATTTCCTCTGTGTTCCAATTGTAAGAAGAAAGTTCCAGCTAGGTTTTTCCCAAGAACTGCCATTTTGTGGAACACACTCCAGCATAGGTGCTTTCCTGAATTCTACAATCTTAACCAATTTAATTCAAAGGTTGATTTTTCTTTATCCGACTTACCCTCATAATATTCATTTACTTCCACCTTTTTCCATTCATATCACTCACCTTATTCAGCTTTAGCTTTTTACTGTAACCCTCTACCTTCAATGCCTCCCAGTGCCTTGAATTAAGTGAAATTTAGTTAATTTTAGTAAAAAGCAAATGACCAAAAATGGTTGAGATAAGCCAAAAATATAAAAAGAGAAAGAAAAATGCAAGAACTCAGTAATTAATTAGGCTTGTCTTATAGAAAATTCATAATTTGTTTTCTGACTACTCAATGTTGATTGATTATATTTGACAAAATCCTACGCATATAAGTCTGGTGTTTTTTGTTTATTAGTATCACTTACATAGTTTTTGTGCACTTGACAACCGTATTTAATTTTCTCTTCAACTACAAACACAGACAATGTTAATTCCATAGATCAACCAGCAACTCAAATCCTTTCCCTAGGCGTGTTGACAAATTGGCTTGTTCCACAACTTCCACGGAATTTATTAACAGCAAGATGTTTCTCGGGACCTCATAAACTGCGATCCTGGCTCTGTTTCTCTGTTTTCATGATACTTCTTCGACACTAGCAGACATTTTTCTGCAGTAGTGTGCAGGATAGCCTTTTATAGCACTTTTATCCGCCAAACTCCACACAACCAGGCACAATAAGTTCGACAGATCAACCAGCAACTCACTTCTTTTTAATAAGTGTGTATATAACTTAGCTTGTTCCACGACTTCCATGGAATTGATTAAACATCGGGAAGGGCTTTTTCACGTGTTATAGCTGTAGAGGCCTCGATTGTAGTGATCGTGGTGTTTTCTTGGTCCTTGTTGGTATTTTCCATTTCACTCTTCTTTTCCTTTTTTCATCTGCTTTTCTTTTTTCTTCCTTATTTTCTTTCCTTTTTTTTGACAGGGAGTTCAAAATCCCTTTTATCAGGATTTGAAATATGGCCATCATGAATTACCAACTCGTCTGTCAACCATTTCCAAAGTAAAAAATTCCTAAATTTATGCTAGTATTTTCTCAAAGAATTGCACTTTTTTCTGGTCACTTACAAAGCTCGAAAAGTGTCATATAACCCCTAAAATCCCTGGAAATAAAGTCAAGCGAAAAAGCTTTATCAAAACAAAGCGAATTCTAGGAACCTGAAAAATAGAAGTTGATTTAGCTTTTTTAAAACCATTTCACCCCAGGAAAGGCAATAAAGCCACTAAGACAGAAAGGCGGTTACTGAGTGTGAAAGAATAAGAAAAAGAAAAACGTTATTAAGGAGAACAATAAAAGGGGACAGTTGATAGCGATTGACATCGTATTAAAATTTTAGAAGATCAAAGTTGGCTGGAAAGCAAGAAGCCGGACGAGAGTTCCACAGGTGAGAAGTACGAGAAAAGAAATTGTTAGCAAAGAAATTACGGTTACATCTAGCCAATTCAGCTGTAAAATGATGAGATCTTGAATCAATCTAGTACTCTGCGTAAATTCATAAAGTCTAGGTACCATAGAGAAAAGTTATTCAGAACAATTATCGTGAAAGTATTTATGGAAAAGTACAGGGAAGCTACGTTACGGCGGTGGGGAAACGACTGAAGCCGAGATGATAGGTCAGGCTAATAACATTGCAGATTCTTCTTTGATTTAATCAAGAACCTCTAAATATATAGCAGGAGCATTAGACCAGATGTGGCAGTAATATTCAAAGCAAGCGTTTCATTTTTAGACGACAAAAATGTTATACCATTAAAAATTATACCGAAGAAGGAATAGTCTCTGGATGTTGCAAAACATTAAAAGCGCAATTTATTTATCATACTTATGAAAACGCGCTTAATCAATATTAAGGGATTTTATCTTTCCCGGGTAATTGTTGGTTTTCTTTAAAGTTCTTCTCTATTCATCTCCAGTTATATACTCCTATACTTTCACTTCTAAGGTTCATAGCTTTTGTATTTTTTCAATCCAGCTAGAATTTTCATTTTGTTCTTTATTGTCAGACGAAATTCATAAAGTCTAATTGCCATAGAGAAAAGTTCACCAGAAGAATTACCATGAAAAATATTTATATAAAAATCCGTGGGAAGGGGTACATTAAAGTGAGTGAAGGCGAGATGGCATGTCAAGACCAATAAAACTGCAGATTCTTCTTTGAACTGTATGAAGAATTTCTAAAAATATTGCAGGAGTCCCAGATCATAGATGGCAGCGATATTCAAATGACGGACGAATGATAAACTTAAAAATATGTTAAATAGATTCTGGCAAGGAAAATGGTCTAGCACGGCACAGGGAAGCAACTTTCCTAGCAGCATACCTAGCAATTGATTAATTTTACCACTTCAGAGAATGCTATCTCGAGAAGGCGCAACCCTTCTGGGGATTAGCATCAGACATACTGATGAAAAGCAGAAAGGAAGTCTCTCACATGATTACTTTGTTATGTATTGGAAGCATCGAAATGAAGAAGCCAATCTTTGTCCAAGTTAACAGCAGATTTTATGTCCCTTTTTAGATAAGATATTTTAGGAAAACACTTCTATCTATCTATAAAAATATAGTTTTAAGGTGTGCAATATTTATGGGATGAAGTACTCAATATCAGAGATAGAGCGTATGTAAAACAGACAAAACTCAAAAAGTAATAATAAAGATTTTCAAAAATAACGGTTTCGACATAGATATAAGAACTAACCTAAACGAAGTAGATTTCCTAGATGTTGCCTTTAACCTAAGAAAAGGTACATATAAACCACACAGAAAAACCAAAGATAAACCACTGTATAAATCACACATCTTCCAATCACTTGCCTTTAATAATCAAAAAGATACCCAAATCGATTAACTGTAGGCTTTCCGACAATTCTTCCAATGGAACCATATTTAACGGAACTAAGAAAGACTACGAAGCAGTCCTAAAAGATAGTGGATTCCAGGCAACACTCACATACTTGCCACAGAGCACAAGAAAGTCCTAACAGGAAGAAAAGCATCATATGATTCAACCCATCGCACAGCAAAAACGTTAAAACAAACGTAGGATAAATATTCTTCAAACTCTTACACAAATACTTCTCGAAATCAAGTACCCTCCACAAAATATTCAACAAAAACACAGTAAAAATCAGCTATAGCTGTACCGAAAACATGGCACAAATAGTAAAAAAGCACAACAGGAAAACTATCAACACTCGAACAAATTAAACCACGTGTAACTGCAGAATAAAGAATGTCCCTTAAACGGTAATTACTTACAAAACAACGCAATATAGCAAGCCACGGTAAAATCAGCAGACTATGAAGAAAAATTATACATAAAAGTAACTGAAGGATCCTGGAAACAAAGAAACTATGCACACAAAACATCTTTTATAAATAGTAAATACGCGAACAGCACAACGCTTTCTAAATATATCTGGTAAGTTAAAACAAAAAGCATATCGCACCAAAAATATCACGGAAAATAAGGAAAAGAACATCAGCCTACAACAATCAATCCAAAAATTGCAAACTTTGCTTGGAGGAAAAATAGCTGTTATTACCTTCCCAGACGAAAACAAACTACTAAATAATCGTTCAGAACTCATCTCAAAAAGCAGACATGAAAACAAATTTTTACTACGTTACTTAAAACTCAAAAACTGAAAAGCATAGAAAATAAAAAAAATTAAATAAATAAGAAAAAACAAGTAAAATAGATTAATACAAGCAAATAATAACAAATTAACAAACCACTCCCGTCAAAATAAGCATTAGAATAGACTATAACAATCAATCAAAAAATGGACGAAAAAATAGCTATAATTACCTTTCCAGTTTCAAGACCAAAACAAACTACTTAATAAAGGATCAAAATGCATCTAAATTTTTTTTACTACATCACTTAAAAATCGAAAATCGAAAAGAATGAAAAGGTATATATAAAATGAAAATAAATAAGAAAAAACAAGTAAAATAAATCGATCCAAATAAATAAATAAATAAATAATGAACAAATTAACAAACCACTCTCGCTAAAATAATCGTTCGAGTGGACCACAACAATCAATCCAAAAACTGGACGAAAAATAGCTATAATTACCTCCCCAGACCAAAACAGACTACTAAATAAACGATCAAACGTTACTAATAAATCGAAAACCGAATAGAATAAATAAATACATATAAAATAAATTTAAATAAACAACAAGTAAAATAAATTAATCCAAATAAATAAATAAACAACTACTCCTGCCAAAATAAGCGTTATAATACACTACTCATAATGCACCACTGACCCGTATATAGAAATATTCGAAAGAAAAACCCAACAAATGTGGCCTGATGATTGCATTTAGCATGAAACAGTCTTAACTTCAGTGTTAACTTCAATGTTCACTTATATATATATATATATATATATATATATATATATATATATATATATATATATATATATATATATATAAAGTGGAACTCCAGTATACTAAGTTACCACGTTTGTAATAATTGATCAAAATTTTAACATTCTTTGTAAAATGAAGACAAGGCGTTTCCTAGAATCTCACCCATTATTATTTTTTTTTCAAGCCAAATTGGTAATTTTGAACTGGACAGTTGATGCAAAGAATTGAATGATCTGGATGCGATTTCCTACAAGACGACAATTCTTGGCACTGGATGTTCTGCAAGGGCTCAGCTTCTGCCTGGGAGTCGCGTACATTGGCTGCAGATGCAGCAGAGAGAAATCTGACTTTCATAAATAACTTCTTTATGATAGATAAACAGGTCGGTGCAGTTCTTTGTATGTTCAGCTTCACTTCAAATATAGTTATCCAATTTCTGCTTATTTGTCCTGCATACGCTGTTGTTCATTTCTTTAAAGGTAGTTTTATGAAAAATATTTCTTAGACAAGGCGTAACAATTGTTTTTTTTCTGACAAGAAATCCTTTTTGTTGTTTATAGTATTCCAATTGCTGTGCCCTGCGATCATGTAAATGGCATTTATCAAAGTTATGTTGTAGTAAGTACAACACTGAAAATTAAAGCTTTGAGATTCAATTTATATGGCATTATCGAGTAATTTCTTCAGTACACCAAGTGTACAAATAAGTACCCTATCAGATCCAGTTGTCAGAAAGGCTTTATTAACAATAGACTTTAGACACAGTTCGTTTAAAATTCTTAAAATATAGCATTTGAAGGGTTTGTAGAAAAAGACATCAGATTCGTTTTGGACATTGTGTGTTCAGTGGGGATGGAGTGCTAGTTCTCCGGAATTGTTAAAGGTTAAAGAAATATAGATACCTTTGAGTTTCCTCTTCATCTGCAATGGTATTCAGGGGGATATGAGTGATAGATATTCCATAGCATCTCTCTCTATTTCTGAGATGAGGTATTATGTACACTATTTACATTATTCGGATTATTGTCTTCATCTTTGTTGCCATATTTATCACAACGTTTTGGTCCTTCAGTATCTGTCTATATTTCTGAGATGAGGTATTATGTACACTATTTACATTATTCGGACTATTGTCCTCATCTTTGTTACCATATTTATCACAACGTTTCGGTCGTTGTACGCTTCGGCCTTCTTCAGCTTGTTGAAATGTCGGACTGAACCCTTTAATTCGCTCGCTGGGGTAGACTGTTCTAGTTCCACGTACCATGTCCAATGGATGTCAGTTATCAGTTATCTCCTGTTAATTCACCTCTCCAACTTCTCTACTGCTTTAACCAGGTATTAAACTCACACTGTCACTGGATCTACCCAACGCCTTTATCCACTGTGCGTTGGTTAGAAGTAGAACAGTCTACTCCAGTGAGCGAAATAAAGGGATTAGTTTGACATTCCAACCACTTGAAGAAGGCCGGAGTGTACAACGGCCAGAACGTTGTGATAAATATGGCAACAAAGATGCGGGCAATAGTCCGAATAATGTAAATAGTATTCCAAAGCAGTTCAGCAATTTTTTCTTTATTTCTAATTAAAATTTCTTATTTCTTTCGTTTAGAAATCAAGCTTAATGTTCGCAGCTCTCTTGAATCTGATAATCTTTGACCAGAACTGGGCAGAAAAATTGGTTGGTGAAATAAAAGATTTTTTCTCGAAATAAACAGACGAAAAAAAAATGTAATTTCAAGAAAAGAAGAAAGATTGATTTGATAAGTAAAGATTTCAGAGCAGCTGTTAGTCAAGGATTTTGATTGAATTTTCAGCGACAAGAAAGAGTTTTTCATCTATTTTTGTTTTGTCTCTTTCTTACGAATATGACCAGGAGGTCAAAAGGCGTCCGTGTCTCTTGAAAATATATTACTCCATTAGAGTGAATGGACAGAATCAAAGAAAGGAATGTGTAAAAAGATTTGTTCACATTTCATATTTGCAAAGAGTTCTTCGATTTCATCGTTTCTTTTCAGTGTTCTTGAAGGAAAAAATAATTGCCTGTTTCGGATTTAGAAATAATATCTTCCATATCACACCTACTTTAGAATGTTTTTTTATTCCTCTTTTATTAATTAATTTTTTCATTTATCATTTGTTTTGCAATTTTCCAGTTTTTGACATTTGTTTTTAAATTCGTTTTTTTACCAGTTTTTTTCTTTTTTCTTTCCCTTGCTTTTTGCTTTCCATTATTAATTCCTCTCTTCGTGTCTTAACGATTTCTTTTCGTCTCTATGTTTGTCCTTTTCATTATTTTTTTTGACATTCATTCTTTTATATATTCTTTCTTTCTTTCTTTCCTTCTTTCTGATTACGGTTACATCACGTTGAAACACCGGTTCTCGTTTGATAACTGAAGTTAAGCAATATAGAGCCTGGTCAGTACCTAAATGGGTGTTCTCTTGAGAATCCTGAGGGTTGTAAGCTTGGATGTGTGGGTGGTGTAATGGATAACGGTTCGGAATGTGCAGAGTTCGTATTCAAGTAGGATTCATTATATTCATTTACTCACAAATATCTCTGGGGAAAGTATGAATCCACCATTCCTCCTTAGCTATGGGTGAAATAGTAGGACTTCTGGCGGAAAATCATTATTATCTCCCCGCCAAAATATTACAATAAAAAATATTTCTGGGTTTTAAATAACTAGCAAAACGTTCATAAGCCGTAATAGGAAATCAATCTTTCTTTTTAATCTAGATAGACCTTTCTTTTAAAAATTATCTCTCCGTTCTTTATTGCATTTTTCTTTCATTCTTTCTTCATCTCTTATATTCTATTCTTTTCTTTTTTATTTTCTTTCATTTTCTCTTTGCTCTAATCTTTGTTTGTTTCTAGCTAACCTGAATCGATCTTTTTTTCAAAAGTTCATTCTTTCGTCTCTATTGTTTTTTCTTTCACTCTTGCTCTATTTATCTATTAGCTTCTATTTTTCGCTTTTATTTTCATTCATTTCTTTTCTCTTCCTCCGCTTTTCCTTCCTTTTCTTGTCTCTTTATTGTTTTTATTTTTTCTTCCAAAGAGCTCTTTCTTTTAAAATTTATCTGTTACATTTTGGTATTTCTCTACCCCGTTCTGCCATTCATTTTCCCAATTAATTTGTATAGATTTTTTGTTTTTATTCTCCTTTCTTTTCATTTTTTTATATTCTTCTTTACTCACTTTTTGCCCGCTATGATTCTCTTTTCCTCTCGTTTTTCTCATTAACACACGCACACGCGAACACGCACACACACATATGTATATGTGTGTGTGTGTGCGTTTTGTCGTTCTGACCCACCAACTATTCACCCAAGTATTTCTTCATTTCTCGCACATGTAAACAGCCAGTGTTGATTTCTGATCCGGAAGATCCACTGTTATTTTATCTTTGATTCATCGCCTGACATTGCGTCAAGTAAAACAGAAAAAAATGTGCAAAATCTCACCAGTTAAGTATCTTTCAGGCTTACGTCATATTTTCTACTCTCTCGAAAAGACAACAGAATTGACGCGAACCACAAGACTGTTGATCTGTTTACAACACAATCTTCGCCTGAACGGAACCGCGCCCTAATTACATAAATACACGTCAAATGACCTTAACTGTATCAAGGTTACATTGCGTTCGAAATATATATCATCCACTTGTTTTAAATATCTCTTTCGCACTATATCTCTTTCAGCGATTGCGTTACCTTCCTTGCACTTTGCTTTTCACGTGTCTCCTTGAATGCCTGCGACACGCAGACATGCATAAGGATATTAACACACATTTGCATATATTTACTGAGCTAGGCTAAGTTCAGTGGGTATCTAAATAAGGAAAAAATGGACCAGGAAGACTGTATTGTTTCAGTCCGTTAAATGGTGAGATAGTGTATACGTTAAAAATCAGTATTCGAAATTCAAGTCACTAACGAGGCTTGAACCCCATCGGCAGAGTTGGTGGGAAAAACGAAACCGACTATGTCACCACCTAGATATATAGATTTCTAACTATATATTTCTGATGCTACTTCCGTGCAGTGCGCATATAATGTTCCATTTGCATGTTAAGATGAAATTCACGATGTACAACATTTAAAAACACATTCCTGTCCAACTTCACAATACAAGAAAATACTGGTTGGCAACACTAAGATATAACACCACAAAAATATCTGTCTATATTTCTGAGATGAGGTGTAATGTACATTATTTACATTATTCGGACTATTGTCTTCATCTTTGTTGCTATATTTAACACAACGTTTCGGCCGTTGTACGCTGGGGCAGCCTGTTCTAGTTCCACGTGCCATGTCTAATGGATGTCAGTTATCAGTTATCTCCTGAATTCCTCTCTCCAAGTTCTCCACTGCCTTAACCAGGTATTGAACTCACAACTTCTTAAGGAGACATGACAGTAAATAAAGGCGTTGGTTAGATCCAGTGACAGGATCCAAAGAGTTGTGAGTTCAATACATGGTTAAGGCAGTGGAGAAATTGGAGAGGTGAATTAACAGGAGATAACTGATAACTCACATCCATTGGACATGGTACGTGGAACTAGAACAGTCTGCCCCAGCGAGCGAAATAAAGGGTTCAGTTCGACATTCCAACCACCTGAAGAAGGTCGGAGCGTACAACGGCTGAAAAGTTGTGATAAATATGTCAACAAAGATGAGGAGATGAAGAAATGACATGAATAGTTCGAATAATGTAAATAGTGTACCATGAAAATAATAAAGAAAAATGTCAGACATTGGAGGCCCTTTATATCAAAAGCATCCAAGCAACACTCACCAAAATTTATTACGAGTGTAACAGCAATTCAGATGATGTAGTATCTGTTGACATTTTTTATGAATCGACTATTAGACAAGAAGCTTCTATTCATAACACTTCTTGTGTTACCAGTGTACTGACTGAGATAAATTTCGTGATTTTCTTCTCGACGCCCCTTGGAGTGATATTTTTAATCATCCTATTGATAATTGTGGACTGATCCATGCTTTTGTACCTTCACGGAAATAACAGGTGAAACCACAATCTTCTCCCAGGTCCACACCTGCTTGCTCAGTTGCTATAGCCCACGAGAATAACTTATTTCCGGCTGTCCAAGTGTGATATTTCCGATCACAAACAGACGCCTCGTAATAATTATAAACGTCTCCTCAATGATGATATGTATTTGCTAAGAGAATGTCTATAGTCTCTAACAAGTTTGCTTCTCATGACTACTGGCGGCTCTGTAATAGTGTCTTAAACAAGAAAAAATCTTTTATCTCTACTCTCTTCACTTAATTTGAGGTGTTAACATCATCTGTTCTTTGCCCATAAATTATCTTCTAATTCTATTTTTGACTAGTGTATATTTGCCTGAATATCCACTCTCTTTTGTGTGGTATGCATATAACTCCGTTCATGATTTCTGTCATAATTTCTAAACTGGATACCAACAAAACATGTAGACTTGATGGCATCAATACAATAGTCAATGAGAAATGTATTGCTAAACTGGCTCCTCTTCTCTCTAGACTCTACAATAAATGTCTCCCTGCTTCTTGCTTTGCTGCTCTTTGGAAATCCTCTTCTGTAGTTACAATCTTTAAGAACTTGGCTGAACCGTCTGATCCTTCTAGGAAAGTTGGTTCACTGTGTCGTGTTAGATAATTTTTCCCGCCACAATATATCTTACGTACTTATAAGTCTATAAGTATTTATTCGTCCGTCCATTGAATATCGCTGTCACATCTTGCTTGGTGTCGTATTATATATTTAGAGATTCTCAATAAAATACAAAGAAGAATCTGAAATGTTATCGGTCCTGACCTGGCATCTCCCATCGCTTTTCCATCACCATGAGGTAGCTTCCCTCTGCCTTTTCTATAAATGCTTTTATGGTAATTGTTCCAAAGAACTTTCCTCGATGGTAATTATACTTTATGAATTTAAACGCAGTACTAGATTGGTTTTAAGGTCTCACAATTTTACAGTTGAAATGGCTATATTTAACCGTATGTTGTACACGAATAATTTATTCTCTGGCACTTTTCGTTTGGTGGAACTCTTTTTTGACTTCTTGCTTTCCAACTTTGATCTTAATAATTCTTAATTCCTGTTCTTTTATTGTTCTTTTTCCTTAATAATGTTTTCTTTTTAGTGTTAGTGTTGTTTTAAAGACACTTCAACATTATAATAACAGAATTACTACTACTCCCACCCAGCATGGCCTAGAATTGTTACTACTACTATTACATATATACGTGTGTGCGAGAAAACATTATCCAGCGAACAAAATAGACGAAATTCTGCGCGTTGACACCGTAACTGATGAAAGATGTTCGCTACACAACTCAACATTGAATACAACGAGCGAATGCGTATGTATTTACGCAACGATACATGGATGCGCATATATGCCCAGTCCCACACTGTTCACATATGTTTATGTTTGTGTGAGCTCCAATGGGTGAGCGTGCGTGTATGTATGTCTGCGTACGCCAATAAGTGAACGTACGTTTATGTATGTTTGCGTAAGTATGAGTGGGGTTCCGATGACAATTTCTCCTCCCTGTTCCATAAAACACCGATATACGCAACCATATATAAATCCAAAATTTAAAAATTAATCAGTTTGTCTGACAATCGCAAATAGCGTGAAACCCAGGGTCACAAACTCACATCAATGCAACTAATATATATATATATATATATATATATATATATATATATATATATATATAGGTGAATCAAAGGTAATTTCTATTTTTAGAAACCTTTTGCAATGACTAATAGCTCAGGTGAACTATCTATTCCATAAATATATCATAAGAGTTATTGAAGAACGGGTAAGACACGACAATACCCAACGTAAGCGGAAGAGGATTGTGAAATCCTCTTCTGTTTAAGTTGAGATATTATTTAAAGTTATTAAAACACAATGAACGACTAAATGTTCATTTTTGTTTTGTTCAACACCATTCGCTATAATTACCTGAACTTGCACACTGATTACATTGTGTAACACAAATTTTGTCCTTGGATAGCAATTATTATTTCCTATTTGTTTACGCATGAAAAATGGCTAATACATCCTTCAAACTTTGTTTTGTGATTAGAAAGGATGCACCATGAGTAAGAAACAATTACTTGAGTCGTCAGTTGGTTCCCTCCACATTTGTGAAGATTGCGAATTTCATGGCTCTATTTTCACCCCCTGTACCATTTCTCAAAAGAGCAAAATAAAAAATATATGACTATAAAAATACAAATATATATGTCACCTACTGTTATTGAAAAATTCTAAAAAATGACATTTTTGAAATTTCTAAAAAACCTGCGCGGGATATGTAAAATTCTGACTTTGGACTCCAATCAATGTAGTAAATGCAACAAAAATACGGGATCTTGAATACTGAACATCCCTAATATTCCGTATTTTTCTTGCCATTGATCCAGTATAGAAAACATCCCTGATACTGTCGGTACTAATGTGCGATTGTGGAAACCTATTTAATACATATTTTTCAATAACACTGGTTTAAAAAAAGTGAAAAAAATATTTAAATTAAAAGAAAATTCCAAAACTTTTACACTTAAAAATTCCACAATTCAAACAAGCAAAAGTTTCCATCTTACCTTCAAGAGTTCCCAGGTGAAATCAAGCGTTTGTCATGGTCTCCGATAGGAATGCCGAAATATGACTTGTAGGCCTCACACATTTTAGCAGACGTTGCCACAGAGTAGTTTTTCACTCTTGTCTTGATAAATTCGCCACAGACATAGAAAAATGCGTCTGCCAGATGCTTACAACCACTTGATGCCATCTATAAAAATGCATCTGTCAATGACAACTTGTCTGCAATTGTACAGCGAGAAGTAAACTGAACTGTTGAGCTTACGTTCCCTGTATCTGTACTATCATCTATGTCGCCAGAACGTTGTAGAAATTATTGAAAATTTTTAAACTGCTCGAAAGTCCTTAAAACTTTTTCTAAAGTTCTTGAAATGTTTAGAAACTTCTCAAAGCATCTCAGCGCTGAATCTGTTTGGAAAATAAGTTAGTTTCAAAACATCGATGTCTAGGGAACAAAAGCAAAGTTTGACGGGAATAATAGTCATTTTCTTTCCTTTCTAGACAGAAGTAATTAAAAAATAATAGTTACTGACAAAAAAGACTTTTTGTTACAGAATGTTATCTTTTTCGAGTGCTACAAAACACTTTGCAAACTTTCTCTAATTAAAGTCAGATTAAGCATTACGCCCCGAGAAAGGCGGGAAGCCACTAGGACGCAGGGGGGGTGCAGAAGATTTGGAGCGAGAGCAGATAGGAGTAATAGAAGAAAAGACGAGGAGAAGGATAGTGGATAGATCAAGGTAAGTGGAGATGTCGATTGACATTACATTTGAATAGTTGGAGATTATAGCTCTCAGGGAAACAGTAATAGGGAAGGGTGTTCCACAGGCGAAAGGTGCGAGATATAAAGCTATTGGAGAAGAAGAGACGGCTACATTTAAAAGTTTATACAGTGAAAGGGTGAGAGCGGGATGCCAGCCTCGTAGGGCGCTTGAATTCATGAAGTCTGGGAACCAGTGAAAGCAGCTCATCGAAGCAGTTACCATAAAAGTATTTGTAAAAAAGACAGAGAGAGGCGACGGCGCGTCTGTGAGATAGCAACTGTAGAGGAGATGCCAGATCAGGGCCAATTATATTACATATCCGCCTCTGGATCTTATCAAGAACTCCGAAGTAAACAGAAGGTGCACCAGACCATATATGGCAGCAATACTCCATGCAAGGGCGAATGGTTGATTTGTATATTTGAAGTATCGATTCCGGGGAGAAAAATTTCCTGGCGCGGCACAGAGAGCCAACTTTCCTCGCGGTGGACGAAGCAATTGACTCAATGTATTTGTTCCATCTCAAGTCAGCAGTCAACGTGAGACCGAGCAGACGCAGAGAGTTGCTCTCAAGAAGTTGAGCATCAGACATTCTAATGGGGGGCAGGGAAGGATCTCTGTTGTGATTAATAGAGAGCAGTTTATGGTTGAATAATAAATAATTTTCGTGTTGGTTTATCGGCTTTATTCTTGTTATATATATATATATATATATATATATATATATATATATATATATATATAAGCTAAATGTTATTAAAGATAACAGCCATTTTGTTTCGATTAATTTTATTGATGGACTTACGAATAATCCATTTGGAGAAAATATGCTCTAATTTTTCGACTTTAAGTCATCATCATAGTAGCTTTCGGCTATTCTTTTAGCCATTATCAAGGGCAATTTTTATTTGTTAATTTTGAACTGAACGTATGTGTTTTTATGCATATATCTAGAGTTATAAGAATGTTTTATTTTCCAAACCAGGTAAACCTATAACTCTTGATGCATACATAAAAATCGATACATTCAGTTAAAAATACAAAATAAAAATCATCCATGATAATGGTTAAAAATAACCGAAAGAGCTCAGATATGCATAACTTTGGGACAATTTTTCGACACTTTGTGTCCAGAAAAGAAAACTCTTGTACGAACACAAGAAAAATTAAGTAAAAAGCTTAGTCTCAGTACGTTGTCAATCGTTTTTAATGAAACTTATATATATATATATATATATATATATATATATATATATATATATATATATATATATATATAAGCTAGCTCGCTATACAAGCACATGCATACAAAATAAGCACTCCCCACAAAACCGAAATTCAAACATTTCACCTAAATTGAACGTACTATTCTAAACAAATTGGCCTGCTAGCGTGTCTCTGAATTGATTGATTTTTCTTGTAGCATTTTTCTGGTCTTTGCAAGTAGGTGTTTGACTGATTTTCTTAATGGCTTTTAGAAAAGGGCATTGTATCATGTGTGTGTGTGTGTGTGTGTGTGTGTGTGTGTGTGTGTGTGCGCGCGCGCGCGAAGTTTTGTTTTCTTTCCTGTTTTCTTTTCGATGAAAACTGCTTTTGAAATTGTTGTAATGGTTGGAGAATCTCCTAAGGAATAATTGTTTTTCGTTAAATAGATATCGACAAGTGATATTTACGTTTCAAACGGGGGTAAAATGTCACGTGAAGACGAAACATAGTCGAAAACCATGAAAACTTTTGCCACACAATCA